>JACEFZ010016924.1:0-10838 GCA_014155875.1 Cepaea nemoralis | reverse complement strand
TTTAAATTAGATCGTACATCAAAAAAGGACCTAACACGTGAAACCTCAATAAAATCGAAAACATACCAACAAAAATCAACTGCAGTGAGAAAAAAAGAATGTTGAAGTGCTATATAGAACTCATATTGTCGAATGCGTGTGAAACATAGACAATTAACAGACACACTGAGAAACATCTAATAGCGGTGGAAATGTGGTTTTTGAGAAATATGCAAAGAATACTTTCAAGAGACAAATGAAAAATGTAGATTGGTTGGAGACATTAGACGTAGGCAGTCAAGATTTGTGGACATGTTATGAGGAGAAATAGACTTGACAATTCAGTGACAACTGGCAAGCTTGATGGGAAGAGAGCCAGAGGAAGATAAATGGATAAACACCCGGATAGTCTAGCAGCATGGCATGGTCGGGACAAGAACACAGACCTGATTCGAGACTATGGTGGCCGTGTGAGATGGCGAACCAATGATCGAATATCGAATATGGCATATAGAATATCGGCATGGCACTTGATTATAATGAAAACGTTAGTAATCTGTGTTTTGAAATGTGGTAGAAGTTTAAGTGATAGGTCGACAGGAGCATAAAGTTACAAATTAATGAAGGCCCCGCTATGCGTCGCTTCGGTTTACGTCGTTTCGCTATAACGTCATCACAAAGGGACATCACTTTACGTCGCTACGTTCCGCTATAACGCTGTTATCTGTATTACTATGCTGCATTAACGTCGCTATTTTACATTGTGTGCAGTGCGTTTTTTCCAGGATTTTCTCGTGTAATCACCCATAATTATGAGTTCAAAGCTAACAGTAAGCGCTGATATTATGTCTGGTTGTAAGAGAACCAGGAAAAGTGTTACTCTTGAGGTGAAGTTAGATGTGTTACGCCGTTTTGAGGCTGGCGATCGGGCTGTTGTTATCGGTAAAGTCCAGGGTTTACCTCCAAAAGTGGTAAGAACAATTCGTGCGGGTGCTGACCAAATCAAAGAGGGAGGGAGCTAAACATGTAACTCCTTTGAGTGCTTCCAAGATCACTCGTACCAGAAGTACTCTTATGGAGAACAAAACAGCACTATTGGCCATCTGGATTGAAGACCAGAACCAACGGAATATGCCTGTGAGCAAGATGGTTATCCAAGAGAAAGCAAAGTCTCTCTATGAAGATCTAGCTAAGAAAACGGGTGAGAGCAGTACTAATAGTGTTGATGATAGTTTTGGAGCGAGTCGTGGTTTTAATGCCTCTACGTCACAATAATTATACCACTCGCCATCCAACCCACCTCTATGTTAGCCAATAAATATCAACAACCATCAAAATAAACATTACATAATACACTGTATTTCACTTAATTCTACTGGAAATAGTGTTTCGCTATTCGTCGTTTCAATTAAAGTCGCGTTTTCCAAGAACGTAACTCCGACGTTAACCGGGGCCTTCCTGTGCTATTACTGACCATGACCTAATATTGACTGTCTAAACTGGGCTGCAATTAAAGGCATCCTCTAAAGTTACCCTTTGCTTTCAGACATTCGTAGAAACCACAATCAAGCAAGGACCCGAGCAGCGTCGTCTGTTCCGCAGACTGATAGCCCCAGGAAGAGGTGATTTTTATTTTTAACATTTACTGCCTTTGCTCGCTTTGTACTCGAGCGTAGAGCACACGTGTGACTACTAGTGCACTGGATTGATTTTAGCGTTTGGATTAGCTTTCCCTATCACCAGCGATCCTCGCCATCCAGCGAACCCACTCCTACTCCAAGTCAAGGACGAGAAGTCAACATTTTATTCCAACTGACCAGTGTAAGGGTTGATCCCGCTCCCTCAACACCAGCACAGGTAACTTAACTCTATCATTGAATGAGAGAGGGTGTAGATGGTGTCAAGTGTGACAAGGTTAGCTAGGTATGAATTAGCCACGGGCAGTAATCTAGAGGGGTGAGCTACTAGCCCGTCAATTTTGGAATCAGGATGGGTGTGTAATGAAAGTTCAGAGGCTGTTCCATCCATCCATTCATCATGTACCTTGCCGGTAAGCGTGGGCGGTCATGATTTGCCATTTCACGCGATCAACAGAGTCGTAGATCAGCTCAGTTATCTTTTCTCGACCACGTGGTCAAGCCATCCAGGTATTTACTTCTCTGCCTTCCCCTTGTTCTCTTCCCCTCGATCTTGCCAGTTGTGACCAAGTTCTATAATTTATTTCTTCTCATAACATGTCCAAAACATGTTGACTGTCTACCTCTAATTTCTGTAATCAGGTTACGATCTTCATTTGTTTCTTGTAGAACTTGGTCATTGGTTTTTCTGCCTGTCCATGGTCCTCTTTGCATTCTCCTCGAAAACCACATTTCCACAGTCATCAGATGTTTTTCAGCTTGACTGCTCATTGTCCACGCTTCACATCCATACAAAAGTACAGGCTCTATGTAGCACTTCAACACTCTTTTTCTCGTAACTGTTCCTTGACAAAGGTTCAATAAGTGTATGTGTGTGTTGGGGTGGGGGGGGGGGGGAGGAGAGGGGTGTGTGTGTGTGTGGGGGGGGGGGGGGGTGCGTATGTGTGTGTGTTGTGATATATGAGGGTGATTGGTCAGCGTGAGTGCGTAAGTATGTGTGTGAGTGTCGGTGGGTCGGTCTATCTCTCTGGCTGTATATGTTTGTATGTATGCATGTGCCGGCTCTCTGGCAAAGGGGTTACGAATGCAATTCGTAATCCCACATACCACGTTCGTTTATATGCACTACTCCGTACGTCGTCTGTGTGTGTGTGTATGTGCTAGCGTGCGTTTGTATATGTGTATGTATGCATGCATGCATGTGTGTTTGTTTATATGTATGTGTGTATGCATGTATTTGTATGCGTGTATGTTTGTATGTATGCATGGTCTTACATGCTTGTTTGTCTGTCTGTCTCCCTGTGTGAGTGGATGTCTGTGCATTATGCCTACCTGCCTGCCCGTAAGCCTACTTGTCTATAGTTGTTTATGGATCTAGATTTATGTCTACCCATGTAACAATTTCACCTTCAGAATGCATCACCACCCTTATACTAAACAGACTCAAGCTATAAATCCAACGCTGTGACCCATCGCAGTCTGCTTTCATGTTCTCGAAAAGCAAAAAAAAAAAAACACGAAAAAGATCAAGACAAAATGTAATACCATACATCTGAATTGTCGACTCGAAGTCACCTACATTATCTTAATAGCTGGCTCACTGAAAGCACATACATCTTTCTTGTACGGAACGTTTGCTCGTAAATTCACAGCCACATAAACCTGATAGTAGCTGTCTGTGAGCCTCAGCGGTTCTAAAGTTATTGCTCCTGAACCCCATTCATGTCACCAGAAAAGTGCCAGAAATTAAATAACGGTAGCCATAAGACGTCGGCGTAACCGAAATGATAGAATGCTGGCTCTTAAAATTCCGAGGTGCTGATGGCGAAGTTTGACGTTCAACCCCCACGCCAGCATTAAGTTGGAAGGAATGGCAAATTACTTAACGTAAGCGTGCCAAGAAAAAATCAACATAGGCTTGATCGGAAGGCACATGTTTGTAATAGTCATGTTTGTGCTTGCTTGCTTGCTTGTGTTCGTTGGCTTGAGCTCCAACGCGAAGTCCTGTATGTCGGATGAAGGCATCCTGTTGTCCAACATCAGTGTGATGTCATACAGGACCTGAGTTTTGCGTGAGTATCCGTTGTCCCATGTCTGGCTTATTGGTGTGCAGACTGGTGGTTCCTCGCCGTACAGGCAGACACTCTCCGACTTCGGAGGAAGTCATGTTTGTAAAAGCCATGTTTGTAAAAGCTATTTGTGTAAAAGCCATGTGTGCATAAGCCATGTGTATCTGTTTACACCATTATCGTTCATTAAACAGCGTTGCACGAAAGGTATCTGCCCCGACTAAGGCCATGGGAAGAGTGGACAAAGTGGGCACTCAGAAGGAAGAATCGGAGGAAGGATCCATATTGTTAGGACGTGAAAGTAAGTGCAGTAATATTCACAAGCCAAATAAGTAGTAATATAAGTGTGTTATGTGCCATTACCCCTCTGTCGTGTCTCCAGAGTACAGTGTTTCAATGAGACCAAGAGCAATGCCGACGGTAGCGCAGTTACTGGTAGGTTCTTCTATGTCAGACAGGTCAAGGGGTAGGGACCAGACGAAAGAACACAAACCTGCTGCATTGTAGGTAGAATGGGGACAGCCAACGGCTGGGGTAAACAAACCCGAAAAAATACTTGTCGAAGTCGGATACTGAGCCCCAGACTTGATGAAACAGCGCACAGCACTTCACTTTACGATGTCACGTTATGATATGCCATTAAGTTATGTTGAGTATACGATATCAGGCCCTGATATGGTGTTGACTGTTCGTGTGAAAGGTATCCGTGTTATTACTGTATCGAGTTCCAGTTGGTTGAACAGGGGGACATGGCGTTTCATGGTCTCTCGTCCAATATCCAGATTTGGGAAAGTGTTAACATAATACATGTAGTAATCCAACAAACGGTTCCTTTTAAGACTTGTCAGTATAGATGGTATTTGGAGTCGGTGTTCTGCTTCTTCTGCTGCTGCCTTTCAACTCCCAATTGACCAATACACGCCAAGCCATGTGTAGACTTCATGATTGCTTGGATTGTTCAGTTAAAGTTTTATACGGGTTGAGGTAGTCAGTGTCGTGTCTTCCTTTAAAGTGTCGTCCCTGGAGTGAGGGGAGTCAACACCCACATTATAATTTTTTTTCGTATCAATATCCTGGAGAATCCACCAGTTTCCGTCCAACACACTCCATCAGTTCATGGACACCTTATCCTCTCTCTATCACTGTCGTACTATGCCCCCTCTCATTCTTCCCCACGCAACATATTCAACAACTCTTGCTTCTAAAAATTAATACAGATTAATTTATTAAAAGAAAAGTGTAATTTACGTGAGACGTGTATGCAAAGAAAATGTGTGATGTGTTCTATAATGTGTGTAGGATCGGACCCTCAGATAACAGCATAGTCAGTTCATCCTTGCAAAGACACACCACAGCACGTTAAGTCAGAACAAGTCCATCTCACCCGGTACTGTATCTCTCCTGCCGGACTCCGACTGTCATCTGTAGCTACCTGGTAATCCATCTTTCTGATCATCCGAAATAGATACTGTTTGTAAATTACAGCTGATCATGGACCGGTTGCACACTACACATAAGTTCCTATCGGTCCTAAAGAATGCACAAATCCTTTGTAGTGAGTATTTAGGTATCACTGTTATTGTTAATATACTTGATCCTAACTAGTGTCTATCTAGTTTCAAGTATCATGTCTTTTGTACTAATTCACTAGAATATATCACACCATGTGACTATTATATTTTAATGTTCTTGTTTAGGTACCAATGTTCTTATGCTGTGTGTTGCATCAACAATCATCACCCATCTTAGGTAAACCATCTTCCTTCTAGCGTTATTTAATTTCCGTAAGAAACAGGTTACTGTTCAACTGAGGTTCTTTCAACTTGGAGTTGGCCCTTTTCTAAAACAGTGTTGAACTTCCTCGTAACTGGTAGGGAACCTTAGGCAAACCCGCCTCATTCCTGGGTGGCTGCTACACTTTGCCATAACGACACATGCTAGTTAATTTTTAATTAATCTAACACTGTAGAGCTCTCCAACCAAACACGTCAATCCTAATCCATATTTTAATCTACACTCATTGTCCCCAAATCGGGTTTTAGGCAAACGCCTAAAATTGGTCACGTGACGTTATTCTTTATGTCCACACAGGTGTTATTTTGGGCAGATCATCCCTTGTCAGGAATCTATCTTCCCTGGCTCAATCAATGTCAGATTCGTCCTCCCATGTTTTGACATCCACAACAAGCTAGCGAGTTACTGTATGGTCCCAACAAAAGTTTTCAATAACAAGCCGCCAATCTTCTGTCGAGTGGTGATAATCACAGCCGCCATTTCGCTTGATGTCCGGAAACTCTAAATGACAGACGGACTGTTTTCTCCCGAGCCGGGTAATTCTACTTGCATCTGACTGTTTATGAACTGTCAAAGTGGTGTATAGATTCATCTCACTCACCACCGAATGTTCTTTCTGCCCACCAGATGTAAACACGTGCAGCTGCAACCGCGACTGTTTTTTCTGCATTTGTTGAAACAACCTGTGGCCTAGAAAATATGCGCTAAGCAAACTTTCTGTATTATCATTATCTGGTTAACTCATGGCGATCTCGTGACAGTCAGACTCACACCAAAAGGCCTTTTACGGCATGCATGATAGGTTACAGTGCTACTATCTGTTTTTATAACTATGTATTACATAAATAATCCTCACATGTCTTGCCAACTGGCTTGGGCGATCATGCTTCTCCTCTACTTCATGCGATCTCTAACAGCAGGTAGGAATTTGTGCGATGACCCCCTTCCGTGTCATGATAAAAGACTGTCAAGAATCGTCTCTGCCTGTATTTATCCATCTCTCTTTCCACAAATGTTTTCAGTTGCCACAACATGTTTCAATTTTCTCTTCGCATGTGTCCAGTAAATGACGTCTTCCTCTTTCTGTTGTTTGTGAGAAGCTGTCTTTGTGAGTCGGCTCTTTCATATTCATTGTGCAATGCATTTTCAGCATTATTTTGACAAACCACATCACCGAGGCTAACAATATTCCAAGTAATAATGAAGGACCACCAGTTTTGAAGACAGAAGTTTAGAATTCTTTTAAACATATGCAATCCAGCAAGACCCCGGGTACAGACAGCGGAAATTATCATTGCCTTAGAAGAACGTAGAATAAAACCAGTTCGCCAGGTTGCTGAACACAATATATGCTACTGGAGATACACTTTCTTTCTTTGTAAATATATTTTATTGTGTGGGGGGACTGAGTGGTCTGGAGGTATGGTGTCCGCCTCGAGTGCTGGAGGTCCCGGGTTCAGGCCCCGGTGAGGACCGGGATTTATTTAAAAAATTCACTTGGACTTCCAGTAATAAAATTTCCCCTGGTCTCTGGGTAGTGAGATCGGACGCCCGTGTGTATTGTTGCGCACGTAAAAAATCCATTGGCAGTTGGAAATCGAAAATGAGTAGCCTAACGGCGCTGCCCGGGCAAAATTTCGAGTTAAAAATCTACCCAAAGTATTTCAGGATCCTCGCCGATGCAACGGAGTTCGTGCATTGAGCTGAGTTTCTCCAGACACAGGTTTGAGTTAGGAGGAAAACGGAGCACTTATGGGTTAAACCGTGCGCCGTGATGTTGATCCAACGACTAAACTAAACTAAACTATATTTTATTGTAATCCTGACGAAATCACAAACCTTAAAATGTGATCAACATCGAACAATTGGCATAATGGGTCACACCACACAGATATCGCCAAAAATAGCATATTTTAGGGCCTACTCCGTGGCGAAGAGTTTACAAAGGCAGTTTATAACCCTACATACCGCGTTCGAAACACAGATGCGGGCGATTAGGCAGCAGACCGCCTTGCGTCGGTGTTTTACGAAATGTCATGGATGCCCGTCGTTAGGAAATCAATGGCAATCTACTGAACGTAAACTGCCCATACATCACGAACAGCCAAAAAATGCTGGGGTTGACTGCTACGTCCTGTAATGGATATGCAACTAACTTAACCTTTATGGTTAGGAAGGAGATACAATCAAAACTAGGGTAGAGCAATGTGAGTTTGTAGACGCAAAGCCTTTCGATAGACTACGCAAAGCCTTTCGACTGACTACGTAAAGGCTTTCGATTGACTGCAGAAAGGTTTTCGACTGACTACATAAAGGCATTCGATTAATTACACAAAGTTTTCGTTTGGCTACGTAAAGGCTTTCCATTGACTACACAAAGGCTTTCGATTGACTACGCAAAAGCTTTCGATTCACTACACAAAAGCTTTCGACAGAGTAAGGCACGCTAACCTTTTTATCTTTATAATGACAATATTATGAGGAATTTAAAATATGTGTAAGGCATCGCCACGGCAGGACATAACATCAATAATATAAGATATGCAGATGATACAGTACTTACAGCAGAATCTGCAGCATTTAGTGGAAGCTGTTATGGTACACGGTGAACAACTGGACTGGTGTGTTTGTCTGTCTGTATGTCTGTCTGTCTGTCTGTCTGTCTGTCTGTCTGTCTGTCTGTCTCTCTCTCTCTCTCTCTCTCTCTCAGAGACCATAATATCAAGCATTGGTTCCTGTAGCAACCTGTGCGTTCTGTTTGTTTCCATTTCAGAAAGCAGTGATCAAGTCTCGTTGGACAGAAAAAGACGTGACACTGACTATAAAGGTATGCCTCACATTTTGATCACGTTTCCTCAATATTTTATTTATAGAATTGTCTTATCTTTATCTGTCTATCTCCCAGTCTATCGGAGTGGCTGTATGTATTGTAACTGTTTGTATATTTGTCTGTCTGTCGTCTGATTGACAGTTTGTATGGTTTTGTCTGCATGTCGACAGGGAGCCTTAGTCGTTCCCCATATCCGCATCTATGCCACATCTATGACCAACGAGCCGGCAGGCAAACATGGTAGCCACAGCAGCTCCACTTGAGGTCTTGTTGTTTTATGGATATATATCAAATATATTTTCACAGTGTGTGTTCCCATGGGGGACCAAAATATCATATACTCAACATGCGTTTAATAATAGAGAAGTGTAGATAATTTAATGTAAATATATTCTCATGTTTTGGGGATTATTTAAAGGCGTTTGACTGCGCACAGTATCAGAAACTTTGGGAAATCATGAAGAAAATGGGCTGTCCATCACATGCAGTACAACTCATAACAATGCTAGACCAACAAGCAGCGGTTAGAATAGATGGCGAGACATCAGATTGGTTTGACATCAAGCAAGGTGTCCGTCAGGGTTCTGTGCTCTCCCCATATTTGTTTAACCTGTACGCCGAACAATATAATGAGAAATGTCAGAGATGATCTAACCAGGGAGCAATATGATGCCCTAAATATTGGTCGTCATGAAATACCAGATTTGATGTGCTGATGATATAGTATTACTATCCACATCACAGAATGGTATATAAAAACTATAACACTAAACCCAAAAGAATCGTGAAAATAAAAACTTATATTTTAACATAGCAAAAACAAAGATAATGCATACACATAAAATTAATATGGAGGAAGAAATATATGTTAATAAGGAAAAATTGGAGGTGGTGAAAAATGTCGACTATCTTGGGTCGTTAACTTCCAACAATGATGACACAATGAAAGAAATTAAAAAACGAACATCTATTGCTCTACAAAAACTAACACAATTGAATAAATTGTGACGTGGAACAGACAGACCTACAAAAATTAGATTTTTAAGAGCATGCACCTTTCCCATTGCAACATACGCCTGTGATACCTGGACACTTACTAAACAAGTTGAATAGCGCATAAATGCCTTTGAATATAAATGTTATAGACGGGTTCTAAGAATATATTGGATACAGAAAAGAACGAATGCATTCGTACGACAATATCTGAATATTGAAGAAGGTTGGATACTAAAGACGATAAAACAATGAAAATTGCAATATTTTGGTCACTTGAAACGTCATCTGAGTTTGGAGAGAAGAATAATGGAGGTGTATATGCCCAGAAAGAGAGGAAGTGGACGGTCAAAGAGAAGATGAGTGCAGGATCTGGCAGATGATCTCCATAAAATCGGGAACAACTTAAAGAGCGGAATGTCTGGGGAAGACAAAGAGAGAAGATGCTGGACGCGCTGATAGTTTGGCAGGGAGGAACAGCGGCATCAAAAACTGGACAGATTAGGCTGAGGGCTGTGGAAAGACCAGCATCAGTGCTCTACAGCATGGACAAGAAGAAGAAGGAGGAGGGGGGGGGAGAAGGATCAGGAGGAGCGGTAATAGGAGGAGGGGCTGGATGAGTGGCAGTAATAGGAGGAGGAGTAGCAGTAGTAAGAGGAGTAGCAGTAGGAGGAGTAGCAAGGGAGCAAACAGATAGCAAAATAGACGCAGGGTACTGTATTTAATGGTCAGCTCAAAGCTTGATTCTTGTTGCCAAGGTAGAGTGTGGTCATTTAAGAATCGGGTGGTATAGCAGGGTTTAAGTAACAATTGATGTGAAGTGTGGTCATTTTTCAACAGCTTGGAGGATTTTTTGGGCATGTTATGAGAAGAAATGATTTGGAGAACTTGGTGATAACTGGTAAGATCGAGGGGAACAGACCAAGGGGAAGACCTAGAAGCAATTACCTGGATGGCTTGGCCTTGTGGCATGGTCGAGACAGAAACACGGAGCTGATACACGACTCTGGTGATCGAGTGAGATGGCAGAACATGACCGCCCACGCTTACCGGCATGGCACATGATGGATGATGGATGGATGGAGGAAGAAAAAGACAAGACGCAAGAGACTCAAATAACAGCCGCTCAGCGCATCCTGGACGAAACGAAGCAAGTTCAGCAGAAGATTGTGCAGGATTTCGCTCGAATGGCTGCTTTAAAGGAAGAGACTAAAGAGAAGCTATCAAAAATACATCAAGCGAGAGATAAAACAGAAGGAACTCTACAACAGATAAAAGACCTGTTCAAGACCGATCAAGAAACACCGGAACCAGGAGATGCAAGAACACAGACAGCGGATGGAGGAGCAGAAGAAGCAACAGATGAAGAAGGCTACCCGACCAAGACTAAGGGTGTCGGGAGGCCATGAAACGATATCACTCCCCAACAAGATCGAACTGGCGAACACCGAGAAGATTCGAAGACAAGCCAAACGGGAAAATAGGAGGAACACCAGACGAGACGACAACTGGTAAAACTCCCTGAAGGAAACATAA
>JACEFZ010016923.1:0-132397 GCA_014155875.1 Cepaea nemoralis | reverse complement strand
GTTTCTAAAAGTTATATGAATGATTTTAGTGGCCTGTTTTAAAAAACCCGTGCCTATATGCAGTGTGATATGATTATAGAAAACTTTGTTAAAAAAAGTTCTAATTAATATGACTGTGGCCTGTTAAACTATAGTGTGATGATTAGCACTGTTAGGGGAAAACTAGTTAGAGTAGAATAGTGATATTAACTCTGCCAGTTAAGAATAGATTGTGAAGTCTTGATAAGCTTTACTAGTTGAGAATTGAGTAATGAGGATAATTGGGATCTTCCCGTAGGTGCCCCTGGTGGGCGGGGTTCCGCATTCTGTTTGCTGATTTTTTCTTTGTCATAGCCTGATTCGGCTCTAGGTGGGTAGCTAATCTGCTCTATGACTAAGTCTAGTTAGCTAAAGTAAATAAGCAAGGTGATAGGCTTACACTCACCGAAGGATCAGTAAACTAGTACTATCACCAGATGTGTTGTTTCTATCCTAGGTTCCCTACCAGACCCCGGGAAAACTCAACAAGTTTTTGGGAAAGAATCAATCCAATTCGGAAGAACACCAGTTCAACAATCTAAAGTTGCATACAGAACGTAACAAAACTAGAAGGAAGTTGATTCACCAAGAGAGTGATGCGTACGGTGCACCACACAGCATCAGACAGTAGTAACAAAATGAGAACAGTCTAATAGTTACCTAGTGTTATATAATCTCGTGTAATAGGACACAAGACATTATACTGAGGCTAGATAGACACGAGTGAGGATAAATCACATTAAAAATTAACAGTAATGACTGTGTACACACTACAAAGGACTTGTGCATTTTTTTTTAAAGGAACGATAGGAACGGACATTGTGTAGGGTGCAACCGTCCAGGATTAACTGTTAATACCACCGTGTCTATTTCGGATGATCATGAAATTGGATTACCAGAGGTCTACAGAGGCAAAGCAGTATCCGGCAAGATGGTTTCGGCACTGGGGGAGATGTACATGTTTTTGACTTAACGTGCTGTGGTCTATCCTTGCTGGGATCAGCTGACTGGGTTGTGGTCTGAGAGTCCGATTCTACACACTTTATAGAACACGTCACACATTTTCTTCACATACACGTCTCATATACGTTACACTTTTATTTTAATAAATTAATCTGTTTTTTAAATTTTTAGAAGCAAGAGTCGTTGAGTATGTTTTCGTTGGGAAATATGAGAGGGCATAGTACGACGTGAGAGAGTGACAGGAAAAGGTGTCCATAGGCTGATGGAGTGTGTTGGACGGAAGCTGGTGGATTCTCCAGAATACTGAGAGGGAAAAAATATTATAATGTGGGTGTCGGCTCTCTTCACTCCAGGGACGACACTGTAAAGGAGGACACGACAATAGTCTATAGTTTAACACTGATCATGGATCGGTTGCACACAGCAAACTATAAGTCCCTATAGTTCTTAAATGTACCAATCCCTGTACAGTGAAAATAGGTATCACTGTTATTGCTAACACACATGACTCTATCTATTGTCTAGATTGTCACAAACACAATGTCTCTTGTAATATTCCACTGGAATCTACAACTCCATGTGAATGCTACGTTTAGTGTTCCTTTTTAATCCCTAGTGTTCATTTGATATGTGGCGTAAAAACGAACATCACCCATCCTAGGTGAACTCTATCACAAAGGAATCGTTCATATGGTTTTGCTCAACTGAGCCATGTTCTGGTGGACCCTCCTGATCATGGGCCCAGCATAAACACTATTGTATAACCTTTCTTCTCTGAAGTTATTCATCTTATTAAAACATTGATTGTTCATCTCGTGTTCTTCCTACCTGGAGTAGAACTTCATCAAAACCAGTGTAGGGCTTCCTCGTAACTCGCGGGGAACCTGTTAAAGAAATAACACACCTGGTGAGAGCACTAGTCATCGACCTTACCAGCTGAGTGTAGGCCTACGGCCTCGCTCAGATATTTATCAGCGAACTAAACTCTGTCATGGGGCAGAGGAGCTCATCACCTTGGTCCGAATAGGATAAGACAAGGAAAAACCAATAGACAGAGTGCAGAACCCCAGTAGGAACCCCACTGGAAGATCCTACCATTGGACATTTCCCCTATCTCTCAACCCATCCTCAATCTCTCCAAATATCACCCCACTACACTATTCTCACTAGCAGAGCCAATTACCATATCACCCTAGCTAGTTTTTACAATGCAGCTGCCTACAGTCCGCTGACACTCTTTTACTGCCTAACCACAACGCAACACACTACGTTGAAGTCCTAAACTCTAACTATCACCAGTCTATCATACATTAATTATACCTAAATACAATCTATGAGTACCTTATGTAACACTGCTTTACTCCTGAATCACATCTACATTTTGCATGACAGGTACGTGTATATTAAATTTAATTAATCCCGACACGGTAGATGTTTTCCAAATTCATACAGAGCTAGCGAAACACCGTCCTGTCTAGGCCAACTCTCTTTCTTACAATCGCTGCAACAAGTTAGATTTTTCAAACAGTCTTGGATTGTTCTAGTGACGTCCTTTGATGTCAACACCAGATGGTCCCAAGGGCAGACTATCCATTTCCCTTACATCACAAGAATTATTGTCTCCCTTATCTCAACTACAGCACCCGTTTCTCTTTTATCCTGCGAGTCGGCAAAATAACCTCGTCATATTTTCCGTCTCCCAGGGAATTCTCAAGGACGGCTGTACTGTTTTATCTCACCGCCGCCAGTAACAAACAACTTGCAACTGTTATTTGTATCATCTGATCGTTAACTTCAGTCGTTTTCGCGGCATAAGAGAGTAGTCCATCTCACTCTTTTCCACTGTACGTTCGATCCAGATTATTTATTCTTCTTCTTCGGGAGCTGGGTGTCTTGAGAGAAAATCCGCTCCAACATTTTCCTTCCCAGGTGTATATACTCCACTGTGAAATGGTAGGGTTGAAGTAGCAACGACCACCGCATCAAACGGGCGTTGAGCTTCTGCGAAGTAGCCAGGAACATCAGAGGCGGATGCTCCGACTGGACCCGAAACTGAACTCCATACAAATAGGGCTGGAATTTCTGCACGGCCCATACGAGAGACAAGCATTATCTCTCGACGGTCGAATAATTCCTCTCAGCCTGGAGAAGTTTCTTGCTTGCGTATGCTACAGGTTTCAAAACCGAAGCATCTTCTTTCCCTTCCTGTAACAAGGCTGCCCCAATTCCAATCCCACTCGCATCTGTTCTCAACACAAATGGCTTGGAAAGGTCAGGGAGCTGTAACACAGGTTTGCTGACCAAGGCCTCCTTCAACTGACAATAGGCACTCTCGCATTCCGGAGTCCAAATGATTTGGTCCGGGAATCCTTTTTCAAGGTTTCTGTTAATGGAGCTCCCTGTTCAGTGAAATGCGGGATAAATTTGTGGTAAAACCCACACAACGAGAGAAAGCATCGCACACCCTTCTTCGTTTTTGGCCTTGGAGCACTTCTGATTTTTTCTAGGTTCTTTTCTTCTGGGACAATTTGTCCTGGAGTGATTATGTAACCCAGCAATTCCAGAGTCTGGTAACCAATCATGCACTTGGTTGGACGAGCTGTAATCCCTGCTTCCTTGAGCCTATTGAAAACTCTCTCCAAGGATAGCAAATGGTCATCCAAGCTGTCACTGGAAATCAGTATACCATCCATGAATGGATAACGGACGGATCCTGTAAGGGATCTAATAATGTCCTCATCATGCGAGTAAACACACTAGGTACATTACTGAGTCCAAAGGGCATGACCTTGAATTCGTAGTGTCATTCTGGGTGTACTGAAAGGCCAGCAGGGGTCAAACCTCTGGTTTGACCGGTAATCTAGATAATACCCCCGACTCAGATCCACCTTTGAGAAGTACCTAGCCTTAGTGGGGCCTAGCGAATAACTGCGTTGGATTCGGCAAAGGTTCCACCTGAAATTGAGTATGACTGTTCAAGAGTCGATAGTCGATACACAACCGGTGTTCTCCACTTGGTTTGCGTAACAAAACCACCCCCGCATTGTATGGGGATGTGGATGGCGTAATCACGTCATCCTCCAGCAGTTTCTGTATTTCCTCCTCCAGGGCCTTTTCTTTAGAGAATGGCACTGGGTAAACCTTTTGGCGAACAGGCTCCTGATGTGGTCAAAGTCATCTCGAACTCAACCAACCTCGTCCGTCCTGGTTTATCAGTCAGTATCTCCTTATGAGACTCGAAGAACCTGGGCAATCTTTTCCCTCTCCTGGGAGGTCAGATCAGGGTTCACCTGCACATCCATGTAGGTTTTCCTGGTGTACCAGGGGATATCCCTGCCCTCGTAGGTTCCCACTTCAGTCTCCACTGCAACTGCCATTGCCATGAGGTGAGCTGCTTTGTCTCCGGATCTCTTCCTCGTATTTCCGCAGAGATTGATATGGAAAATCTTCGACTTTCCCCGGATCCGGATCTTGATAGTTGGTTCTGGATATCACCCTTCCACGGGAAATGGTCCTTGCCAACCTATCTCCAGTTTGTTGTTTCCCGTTGGGAGTAGCAACAAGACTTTGTCTCCCACTCTCTAGAGATCTGTCTTTAGATCTACGGTTGTAGTAAGTCGCATGTCTTTTTTCTGGCCTTTTTCAAGTTTTGATTCGCCAGAGTCCATCCCCTTGTGAAGTTTTTCTTTCAGTTCCTCCACGTATTTGTAAGAAGAGATCACTTCTTCTGACTTCCCCTCCTCAGTCCAACTCCTCAACATGGCTTCCAACGGTCCCTTGATTGGACGACCAAACAGCAAAGTAGCGGGTGGTAGTCCTGTTGAGCCATGAGGTAACTTCCCGATAGGCAAAAAGTGCTGCTGGGATATATTCATCCCACCTATCAGGTTTTTCCTGTGCCAGTTTCCGGAGCATTGTCATCAACGTGCCGTTGAAACGCTCTAACTTGTCCATTGGCTTGAGGGTGGTAAGGGCTGGTATGTATGTGGTTAGAGTGGAACACCCTAAATACCTCCTCCATGAGTTTCCCACAAAACTGGGACCCATTGTCCGTCAGAATTTGATCAGGAAGCCTAATCTGGTAAAGGGCCTCATCAGTGCAGTCCGCCACTCGTTTTCGAGTCAATCGTGGTCAACGGTATGGCTCACCCCACATTGTACAGCAATCCACCATTGTGAGTATATACATGTTCCTCTTCCTAGTCCTAGGAAGTGGACCACGATATCGATGGCTACCCTCTCGAAAGGAGAGTTCATGATGGCATTTCCCCCAAGACCACCGGTGCTGTCCAGTGTTTCGGTGCCACCCTCTGGACACTCAGGGCATGACTTCACATACCGACGCACATCATCTGTCATTCCCGGCCAATAGTAATGGCAGGAAATTCGCTGCATCGGTGGCTGGCAATACCCATATGTCCCACTAAAGGAGATGGTATGCCCCATATGAAGAATTTGGGAACGGTGAGCCTTGGGACCACCAACTGACCGTATAGGTTGTCTCCCCTTCCGGCTCTCCTGTAGAGTATCCTATTCTTCATGTAGTACTGCCCCCGTTTTGGTGGATCAGCACTTTCTGCAGCTTCTTGTAGCAAGGACGTAAGGTTGCATCCTCACTCTGGGCAGTTCGCAGCTCCCCCGGCAGTGGGTTAGTCACAATTGCTTCTGCCTCTTCCGTTCTCGTCTGAGAGCGAGTCTGTATTGCTCCCATATGGATTGGCTCCCTGGGCATTCCCAGAAAGACATACCGGCAACCGAGGATGACGGGGAAAATGGGATCGGTCAATACAGCGGCCTTGATTGTGCCGGTGACGTATCTCGACCGAATCTCCACTTTGGCAATGGGCAACTTCATGGCCACAGCACTCTTCTGTGCAGGCTGTATCTCCATGGTCTCACCTGTGAATTGTTCTGGGTGTACCAGATCCGCAGAAATCACGGCCTCCCCGTCCAGTCCAGTGTCGTATAGACACTCACCTTGTCGACCGTTAACCTCTATCAATTTCACTACAGGTGGTTTATCCTGGTCTGGAGTCTCTTCCTCGGCCTCGACCTGTTCGGTGGGCTCCACCTTAGGTTTCCCGGGGCACACGACTAAATGAGAATCTCCTGACTTTCCCCTGCAGTCAATAGCATTGTGCGTGTTCGACTTGCAGTGTTTGCACCATTTCCCTGTCCTAGATTTCCTAGTGTCGGACTTGAGTGAGCTCTCCTGGTGGCGAGCTTCCTTGTCGACCTTGGCATTTTCAGTGACAACCTTTTGAAGTCAATTGTCATGCTGCGAAGTGAGGGATCTTAGCCTTCGATTTGCAGTCCCTCGTATTGTGAGAGGGTACTTACAAATTGAACACCACTTCTCCGACCACGGTCGTTTTGGTGTAGAGCTCGAAGTGCTCTTGCTTCCCTCCTTCGTCTTCTCTGAACTATCCTCTGAAGTTTTTACATAAGGTTCCCCCTTCTTGGTTCCTGAGGTTTTGGTTTTCTTCCTGTCAGGTTTCTCCTGACTTTTGGTGTTGGTGGAAAGGTTTTCCCCTGCCTCCCCATGTACCTCGACGAACCGTTCTGCCAATTTCGTCACGATGTCAATACGTTCCGCCCCTTGTTCTCCCAGGAATGTCCTGAGAGGTTTCGACATTTGCTTCCGCAACTGGTCGACTACTATGAGCTCTTCCAGACTCTCATAGTCATGCGCGGATCCTGCCAAATCCATCCACTTATGGAGATAGGATTTCAGACGCAGACTGTAGGTGGCAAACAACTCTCCTAGTTCTCGTTTCGCTGCTCGAAATTTTTTTCCGGTAGGTATGTGACGTAACCTCGAATCGTTTCAGCAGAGCCGTTTTCAACTAGTCGTAATTGTTCTCATGTCCTGGTGGCAGGCGAGAATAAACCTCGTAGCCGGTCCCGCGTAATCCCTGGGACAGCTTAAGACACAATTTGTCACGATCCAGACCCATAGCAACAGACATGGCCTCGAAGCGTTGTAGGTACTGGTCAATCTTCTCTTTGTCTTCTTTGTAGACCGCTAGAGGGAACTTCATAGCATGGTAACTATGTCCACCTACTGGGGTTGAGCCTGGAATGGAGGAGCCTCCCACTGCTCCCTCACAGTTTCCACACTAGATTGTCTCTTAAGCTCGAGTTCCCGCATTCGGTACTCGTGCTCCCTTTTCTGAGCTTCTTGTTCAGCTGCCCATCTCCTAGCAGCTTGCTCGCTTCAAGATTCTTTGCAGCTTGCTAGCTTCCAGTTGTTAGCAGCTTGCTCAACTTCAAGTTTCTTAGCTGCCTGCTCAGCTTCAAGTTTCCTTAGCTGCCTGCTCAGCTTCTATCCTCTTAGTTTCTAACTCCATCTTCCTCAATTCCAACTCGGCCTTCCGATCTTCCCTTTCTGCTTGACGAAAATCCCTCTCCACCTCTTGTATGTAATCTGTTCAGTGCAGAACCCGACAAGCCCATTGCTTCCCCCGTTGCCCTTAGTTCTGCCAAATCTAGTTTAGGCGGTGGCCATATTTTAGAGAGGCAAGTCAGCAGGTTATGTGCAAATTATCTTCAAACAAATATATAGATATTTACTAATTAAAATGTATCTATATATTTAACACCACACAGCACAACACAACACAATCACTCAGTGACAAGAGTAGAATTAGGACCACAGACCTAAGTAGACGTGTGAAGTGTGAACAGGCAAGATATGTGTCTTAACCCCTATCCACATTCACCCTAGCTGGATCCTCACTAATATGATATCTCCGTCCTGTAACTAAAGATCCCCGTGTCGAGAAATCCAGTGTCAAATGATCCCCCCTGTCGAGAGATCCCGCTGTCCAAAGATCCCGTTTATAAGAGATCCCGCTTGCAAGATATCCCCTGTCCAAAAGATTCACGTGTACGAGCCCCAATAATGTCGTGGATTACCTTTAGTGTCGTCCCTGGAGTGAGGGGAATCAACACCCACATTATTTTAACCCCCTATCATTATCCTGGAGAATCCACTAGATTCCGTCCACCACACTCCCTCAGTTTATGGACACCTCTTCTCTCTCTCTCTATCATCACTAGATCATGCCCCCTCTCATTCTTCCCCAACACAACATACTCAACAACTCTAGCTTCCTAAAAATTAATAACAATTAATTTATTAAAAGAAAAGTGTAATGTATGCGAGAAGTGTATGCGAAGAATGTGTGTCGTATACTATAATGTGTGTAGAATCGGACCAGCAGATTAGTAGCCAAGTCAGATCATCCTAGCAAGGGTACACCACAGCACGTTAGCTTAGCACATAAAGACCTCACCGAGCGATGTGTCTCTCCTGCCAGTCACTGACTTTCTCTGGTAGCTACTTGGTAATCCATATACCTGATCATCCGAAATAGATAGTCTATAGTTTAACCCTTATCATGGACCGGTTACACACTGCATACTATAAGTCCCTATAGTTCTTAAATGTACCAATCCCTGTACTGTGAAAATAGGTATCACTGTTATTGGTAACACACTTGATTCTATCTATTGTCTAGATTATCACAAACACAATGTCCTCTTGTAATATTCCACTGGAATCTACAACTCCATGTGAATGCTACGTTTAGTGTTCCTTTTTAATCCCTAGTGTTCATTTGATATGTGGTGTAAAAACGAACATCACCCATCCTAGGTGAACTCTATCACACAGGAATCGTTTATATGGTTTTGCTCAACTGAGCCATGTTCTGGTGGACCCTCCTGATCATGGGCCCAGCATAAACACTATTGTATAAACTTTCTTCTCTGAAGTTATTCATCTTATTAAAACATTGACTGTTCATCTCGTGTTTCTTCCTACCCGGAGTAGAACTTCATCAAAACCAGTGTAGAGCTTCCTCGTAACTGGCGGGGAACCTGTTAGAGAAATAACACACCTGGTGAGAGCACTAGTCACTGACCTTACTAGCTGAGTGTAGGCCTACGGCCTCGCTCAGATATTTATCAGCGAACTAAACTCTGTCATGGAGCAGAGGAGCTCATCACCTTGGTCCGAATTAGGATAAGACAAGGAAAAACCAATAGACAGAGTGCAGAACCCCAGTAGGCACCCCACTGGAAGATCCTACCATTGGACATTTCCCCTATCTCCCAACCCATTCCTCAATCTCTCCAAATATCACCCACTACACTATTCTCATTAGCAGAGCTAATTATCACCTCACTACCCTATTCTCAACTAGCAGAGCTAATTACCATATCACCCTAGCTAGTTTTTACAATGCAGCTGCCTACAGTCGCCGACACTCTTTTACTGCCTAACCACAACGCAACACACTACGTTTAAGTCCTAAACTCTAACTATCACCAGTCTATCCTACATTAATTATACCTAAATAAAATCTATGGAGTACCTTATGTAACACTGCTTTACTCCTGAATCACATCTAAATTTTGCTATGACAGGCACGTGTATATTAAATTTAATTAATCCCGAACACGGTAGATGTTTTCCAAATTCATACTAGAGCTAGCGAAACACCGTCCGTCTAAGCCAACTCTCTTGTTTACAATCGCTGCAACAAGTTAGGTTTTTCAAACAGTCTTGGATTGTTCTAGTGACGTCTTTTGATGTCAACACCAGATGGTCCCAAGGGCAGACTATCCATTTCCCTAACATCACAAGAATTATTGTCTCCCTTATCTCAACTACAGCACCCGTCTCTCTTTTATCCTGCGAGTCGGCAAAATAACCTCGTCATATTTTCCGTCTCCCAGGGAATTCTCAAGGACGGCTGTACCGTTTGATCTCACCGCCGCCAGTAACAAACAACTTGCAGCTGTGAATCAGACTGTCTCTGTTATTTGTATCATCTGATCGTTAACTTCAGTGGTTTTCGTGACACATGTACCACTCGAGCCAAAGGGCAGTAAGAACACAAGAAGGTATATCAGATATGTTCACAGTCAATACAGGAGTGAGGCAGGGATGTGTGCTCTCTCCCCTGCTATTCAATATCTACATGGACAGAATTTCCAAAGAAGCAAGTCTCGACAGAACAGATTCAGAAAATTTAGAACTCTTTACTCCAGATGAAACAACTGACCCACAGGGAATAAATGAACTTCTATTTGCAGACGATCAGTGCCTGTTTTACAGCGATGAGGGCAGACTACAAAATCATATTACTAATCTGAGTTCAACCTGCAGCAGATACAATATGACTATAAACACAGCCAAAACCGAAGTAATGTAAGTTAGCAGATCGCCAGGCCCACTAAGTATACAGATAAATAACACACCTCTGAAATAAGTTAAAGAATTCGAATACCTTGGAAGTATGATCACAGAAGATGGCAGATTGGACAGAGAAATTGAAATCAGATGTCAAAAAGCTAATGCACTTACATATCAACTATCACCCTTACTGAAACATCCAAACATACCCATGTCCGCAAAACGACAGATAATAAACAGCATATTCACACCAACCCTATGCTACCAATCTCAAACCTGGACTTTATCCAAATTACACCTTCGCAAAATCAACACCTGCGAAATGAGATGCCTGAGGAGAGCTGCCAACTTAACAATCCGAGACCGAGTAAGAAATGCTACTATCAGACAGACTGTGGGATCAACACCTTGTGCCACATTTATTGAAAGACAGAAGAGCAAGTGGTTTGGCCATGTCGTTAGAATGCACCATCAGCAACTACCATCACTGGCCTTACATCAAAGATCATCTGCGACGAGACCACGAGGACGTCCAAGAAGAAAATGGATTTGACGACATCAGAGACATTGTACAACCACACGGAATGACACTATCCAGTGCTGTCCACCGGGCGCTGGAACGCAAATTATTCCACCCCACGACGCTTTGAGAAGTGGCAGAAGATGATGAGATGATGATGATGATGATGATGATTGAACACCCGAAAAATTGCAAATCCTGTCATTATTATCTTCCTCTCCCACCTTCCTCTCACCAGTTGTATGAACTGATGAAGAAATAGACGCAAAGCATAGGCGAACAATGGGAAATTCAAAAGACGACATCTATCAAATAAGCAAGTATATTACAGAAAGAAACGAACAAGAAATAGATTACAGGTGTAATCTTAGAGTTGATAGACAATATAAAACAAAGTAGTCCCGAATGCTGTGATGTCGGTTCCTAAATCAATCAATCAATCAATAACAAAGTAAAACGACAAATAATATTCTTCCCCTTCTTTTCATCTTCCAATGGAGCCTATGTAGGCATTCATTAGGATATGTATGAACATTAAAGTTTTATGGAATAAACTATGTATGTATGTAGATGAAGTATATAGATGTAGATGAAGATGGGGTTTGAATAAAAGAACTTGCAAACAAAAGACAGACAAGAAGGGAGAATAATAGTCTTCTTAAGCTAATCGACGGCGGTAGTAAACGTCACGTGACCAGCCGTTTGCGTATATGTCCGTACATTACTAGCAAACGTTTGCTTATAAAGTGTCCCCCAAAATCCGTTAGGGAGCCTGTGATCTGGCGTACGAGTTAAGTGACCAGCCCAGCGAATCTGATTCTTCATTAGTAATAGTAGAATGTGGATGCTGGGCATGACCGCTCTTCTGGACTTAAGCGTCTGGGATCTTGTCTTGCCATTTAATCATATCATATTTTATATCCTATTGTTCTCACGCCGGAGGGCTCGTTAGCGCTAACGACTGGGAACTACCTTGATAATACTATTAAGGGAGACTTTATACCGCGGATTCCAGCGTTATCGCGAACGAGCCACTTTCAGAACATTAATCACTGCAACTTATAGATTAGTTAGGATTCTTCGCTAGCTGTTGACGATGAAGATGGGCACGCCTGTCCCGGGGTGGTGGGAACAAGCAGAGGCCGCTGTCAACCGTTTTACATGCATTGTGTGCAGACTGCAGTGGTGTCGCTTAATCTACCTAAAATGTGTAGACTTGATAGAAACCGGAAGATGACAAGAAAGAAATGTTATGTTGAATGACGGCCACTGGACAGGTGTTAGTTGTGTATTCTGAGTTTGTCCGCCTCGAGTGCGGAGGTTCCTGGGTTCAAGCCCCTGTGAAGGGCCGGATTTTTTCATATGGACTTTTAATTAACAAATTTACCCTGTCTCTGAGTAGTGAGATCGGACAGCCTGTCTGTGTTGTTTGCGCACGTATACAATCCCATGGCAGTTGGAATTGAAAAAAAATGTAGCCTAACGGCGCTGCCCGTGCAAAATTTCGAGTTAAAATCTAACCAAAGTATTTCAGGATCCTCGCGGTTGTTTTCGTGACTGAGCTGAGAATCTCCAGACTCAGGCTTGAGTTAGGAGTAGAAACGGAGCATTTATGGGTTACAGGCGCGTGCCCGTGTGTTGATCCGTCGACTAAACTAAACTAACTACACTAGCTATGTATTGAGTCTTCCATACATGCTCAAGAATATATGGCAGAGCCGGGCATGAGGTGTCTAGTTGCAGGCCGGCATGAGGTGTCTAGTGCAGCCGGGCATGAGGTGTCTAGTGCAGCCGGGCAGAGGGTGTCTAGTGCAGCCGGCATGAGTGTCTAGTGCAGCCGGGCATGAGGTGTCTAGTGCAGCCGGTATGAGGTGTCTAGTGCAGCCGGTATGAGGTGTCTAGTGCAGCCGGGCATGAGGTGTCTAGTGCAGCCGGGTATGAGGTGTCTAGTGCAGCGGGTATGAGGTGTCTAGTGCAGCCGGGCATGAGTTGTCTAGTGCAGCCGGGTATGAGGTGTCTAGTGCAGCCGGGCATGAGGTGTCTGTGCAGCCCGGCATGAGGTGTCTAGTGCAGCCGCATGAGGTGTCTAGTGCAGCCGGGCATGAGGTGTCTAGTGCAGCCGGGCATGAGGTGTCTAGTGCAGCCGGGCATGAGGTGTCTATGCAGCCGGCCTGAGGTGTCTAGTGCAGCCGGGTATGAGGTGTCTAGTGCAGCCGGGCATGAGGTGTCTAGTGCAGCCGGGCATGAGGTGTCTAGTGCAGCCGGGTATGAGGTGTCTAGTGCAGCCGGGTATGAGGTGTCTATTGCAGCCGGGCATGAGGTGTCTAGTGCAGCCGGGTATGAGGTGTCTAGTGCAGCCGGGCATGAGGTGTCTAGTGCAGCCGGCATGAGGTGTCTATGCAGCCGGGCATGAGGTGTCTAGTGCAGCCGGGCATGAGGTGTCTAGTGCAGCCGGGCATGAGGTGTCTAGTGCAGCCGGTATGAGGTGTCTAGTGCAGCCGGTATGAGGTGTCTAGTGCAGCCGGGTATGAGGTGTCTAGTGCAGCCGGGTATGAGGTGTCTATGCAGCCGGTATGAGGTGTCTAGTGCAGCCGGGTATGAGGTGTCTAGTGCAGCCGGTATGAGAGTGTCCTAGTGCAGCCGGGTATGAGGTGTCTAGTGCAGCCGGCATGAGGTGTCTAGTGCAGCCGGCATGAGGTGTCTAGTGCAGCGGGTATGGGGTGTCTAGTGCAGCCGGGCATGAGGTGTCTAGTGCAGCCGGGTATGGGGTGTATAGTGCAGCCGGGCATGAGGGTTTCTAGTGCAGCCGGGCATGAGGTGTCTAGTGCAGCCGGGCATGAGGTGTCTAGTGCAGCCGGGCATGAGGTGTCTAGTGCAGCCGGGCATGAGGTGTCTAGTGCAGCCGGGCATGAGGTGTCTAGTGCAGCCGGGCATGAGGTGTCTAGTGCAGCGGGCATGAGGTTTCTAGTGCAGCCGGGCATGAGGTGTCTAGTGCAGTCCGGGTATGAGGTGTCTAGTGCAGCGGGTATGAGGTGTCTAGTGCAGCGGGCATGAGGTGTCTAGTGCAGCCGGGTATGAGGTGTCTAGTGCAGCCGGGTATGAGGTGTCTAGTGCAGCCGGGCATGAGGTGTCTAGTGCAGCCGGGCATGAGGTGTCTAGTGCAGCCGGGTATGAGGTGTCCTAGTGCAGCGGGCATGGGTGTTCTGTCTGCCGGGTATGAGGTGTCTAGTGCAGCCGGGTATGAGGTGTCTAGTGCAGCCGGGCAGAGGTGTCTAGTGCAGCCGGCATGAGTGTCTAGTGCAGCCGGGCATGAGGTGTCTAGTGCAGCCGGGCATGAGGTGTCTAGTGCAGCCGGGTATGAGGTGTCTAGTGCAGCCGGTATGAGGTGTCTAGTGCAGCCGGGCATGAGGTGTCTAGTGCAGCCGGGCATGAGGTGTCTAGTGCAGCCGGGCATGAGTGTCTAGTGCAGCCGGGCATGAGGTGTCTAGTGCACCCGGGATGAGGTGTCTAGTGCAGCCGGGCATGAGGTGTCTAGTGCAGCCGGGCATGAGGTGTCTAGTGCAGCCGGGCATGAGGTGTCTAGTGCAGCCGGGCATGAGTGTCTAGTGCAGCCGGGCATGAGGTGTCTAGTGCAGCCGGATGAGGTGTCTAGTGCAGCCGGGTATGAGGTGTCTAGTGCAGCCGGGTATGAGGTGTCTAGTGCAGCCGGGCATGAGGTGTCTAGTGCAGCCGGGTATGAGGTGTCTAGTGCAGCCGGGTATGAGGTGTCTAGTGCAGCCGGGTATGAGGTGTCTAGTGCAGCCGGGTATGAGGTGTCTAGTGCAGCCGGGCATGAGGTGTCTAGTGCAGCCGGGCATGAGGTGTCTAGTGCAGCCGGGTATGAGGTGTCTAGTGCAGCCGGGCATGAGGTGTCTAGTGCAGCGGTATGGGTGTCTAGTGCAGCCGGGCATGAGGTGTCTAGTGCAGCGGGCATGAGGTGTCTAGTGCAGCCGGGCATGAGGTGTCTAGTGCAGCGGGCATGAGGTGTCTAGTGCAGCCGGGCATGAGGTGTCTAGTGCAGCCGGGCATGAGGTGTCTAGTGCAGCCGGGCATGAGGTGTCTAGTGCAGCCGGGCATGAGGTGTCTAGTGCAGCCGGGCATGAGGTGTCTAGTGCAGCCGGGTATGAGGTGTCTAGTGCAGCCGGATGAGGTGTCTAGTGCAGCCGGGCATGAGGTGTCTAGTGCAGCCGGTATGAGGTGTCTAGTGCAGCCGGGTATGAGGTGTCTAGTGCAGCCGGGCATGAGTGTCTAGTGCAGCCGGGCATGAGGTGTCTAGTGCAGCCGGGTATGAGGTGTCTAGTGCAGCCGGCATGAGGTGTCTAGTGCAGCCGGGATGAGGTGTCTAGTGCAGCCGGGATGAGGTGTCTAGTGCAGCCGGGCATGAGGTGTCTAGTGCAGCCGGGCATGAGGTGTCTAGTGCAGCCGGGCATGAGGTGTCTAGTGCAGCCGGGCATGAGGTGTCTAGTGCAGCCGGGTATGAGGTGTCTAGTGCAGCCGGGCATGAGGTGTCTAGTGCAGCCGGGCATGAGGTGTCTAGTGCAGCCGGGCATGAGGTGTCTAGTGCAGCCGGCATGAGGTGTCTAGTGCAGCCGGGCATGAGGTGTCTAGTGCAGCCGGGCATGAGGTGTCTAGTGCAGCCGGGCATGAGGTGTCTAGTGCAGCCGGGATGAGGTGTCTAGTGCAGCCGGGCATGAGGTGTCTAGTGCAGCCGGGCATGAGGTGTCTAGTGCAGCCGGGCATGAGGTGTCTAGTGCAGCCGGGCATGAGGTGTCTAGTGCAGCCGGGCATGAGGTGTCTAGTGCAGCCGGGCATGAGGTGTCTAGTGCAGCCGGGTATGAGGTGTCTAGTGCAGCCGGGTATGAGGTGTCTAGTGCAGCCGGGCATGAGGTGTCTAGTGCAGCCGGGCATGAGGTGTCTAGTGCAGCCGGGTATGAGGTGTCTAGTGCAGCCGGGCATGAGGTGTCTAGTGCAGCCGGGCATGAGGTGTCTAGTGCAGCCGGGCATGAGGTGTCTAGTGCAGCCGGGCATGAGGTGTCTAGTGCAGCCGGGCATGAGGTGTCTAGTGCAGCCGGGCATGAGGTGTCTAGTGCAGCCGGGCATGAGGTGTCTAGTGCAGCCGGGCATGAGGTGTCTAGTGCAGCGGGCATGAGGTGTCTAGTGCAGCCGGGCATGAGGTGTCTAGTGCAGCCGGGCATGAGGTGTCTAGTGCAGCCGGGCAGGAGGTGTCTAGTGCAGACGGGCATGAGGTGTCTAGTGCAGCCGGGCAGAGGTGTCTAGTGCGCGGGCATGAGGTGTCTAGTGCAGCCGGGCATGAGGTGTCTAGTGCAGCGGGCATGAGGTGTCTAGTGCAGCGGGCATGCTACGGTGTTAGTGCAGCGGGTATGAGGTGTCTAGTGCAGCCGCATGAGGTGTCTAGTGCAGCCGGGTATGAGGTGTCTAGTGCAGCGGGTATGAGGTGTCTAGTGCAGCCGGGTAGAGGTGTCTAGTGCAGCCGGGTATGAGGTGTCTAGTGCAAGCGGGCATGAGGTGTCTAGTGCAGCCGGGTAGAGGTGTCTAGTGCAGCAGGGTATGAGGTGTCTAGTGCAGCCGGGCATGAGGTGTCTAGTGCAGAGGGTAGAGGTGTCTAGTGCAAGCCGGGCATGAGGTGTCTAGTGCAGCCGGGCATGAGGTGTTATAGTGCAGCCGGGCATGAGGTGTCTAGTGCAGCGGGCATGAGGTGTCTAGTGCAGCCGGGCAGAGGTGTCTAGTGCAGCCGGGCATGAGGTGTCTAGTGCACCGGGCATGAGGGGTCTAGTGCAGCCGGGCATGAGGTGTCTAGTGCAGCCCGGGTATGAGGCGTCTAGTGCAGGGGAATCGGAGTGTGTTCTAGTGCAGCCTGGCAGAGGTGTCTAGTGCAGCCGGGCATGAAGGTGTCTAGTGCAGCGGGTATGAGGTGTCTAGTGCAGCCGGGCATGAGGTGTCAGTGCAGCCGGCATGAGGTGTCTAGTGCAGCGGGCATGAGGTGTTCTCTAGTGCAGCCGGGCATGCGGTGTCTAGGCAGCCGGGCATGAGGGTCTAGTGCAGCCTGGTATGAGGTGTTCTAGTGCAGCGGGTATGAGGTGTCTAGTGCAGCCGGGTATGAGGTGTCTAGTGCAGCCGGGGCATGAGGTGTCTAGTGCAGCCGGGTATGAGGTTGTCTAGTGCAGCGGCATGAGGTGTCTAGTGCAGCGGGTATGCGGTGTCTAGTGCAGCCGGGTATGAGGTGTCTAGTGCAGCGGGCATGAGGTCTAGTGCAGCCGGGTATGAGGTGTCTAGTGCAGCAGGGTATGAGGTGTCTAGTGCAGCCGGGCATGAGGTGTCTAGTGCAGCCGGGCATGAGGTGTCTAGTGCAGCCGGGCATGAGGTGTCTAGGCAGCCGGGCATGAGGTGTCTAGTGCAGCCGGGCATGAGGTGTCTAGTGCAGCCGGGTATGAGGTGTCTAGTGCAGCCGGGCATGAGGTGTCTAGTGCAGCCGGGCATGAGGTGTCTAGGTTGCAGCCGGGCATGAGGTGTTAGTGCAGCCGGGTATGCGGGTCTAGTGCAGCCGGGCTATGAGGTGTCTATTGCAGCCGGGTATGAGGTGTCTAGTGCAGCCGGGTATGAGGGGTCTAGTGCAGCCGGGCATGAGGTGTCTAGTGCAGCGGGTATGAGGTGTCTAGTGCAGCCGGGCATGAGGTGTCTAGTGCAGCCGGTGTATGAGGTGTCTAGTGCAGCGGGTATGAGGTGTCTAGTGCAGCGGGGTATGAGGTGTCTAGTGCAGCCGGGTATGAGGTGTCTAGTGCAGCCGGGCATGAGGTGTCTAGTGCAGCCGGGCATGAGGTGTCTAGTGCAGCCGGGTATGAGGTTGGTCTAGTGCAGCCGGGCATGAGGTGTCTAGTGCAGCCGGGAATGAGGTGTCCTAGGCAGCCGGGCATGAGGTGTCTAGTGCAGCCGGGTATGAGGTGTCTAGTGCAGCCGGGTATGCGGTGTCTAGTGCAGCCGGGTATGAAGGGTGTCTAGTGCAGCAGGGCATGCGGTGTCTAGTGCAGCCGGGTATGAGGTGTCTAGTGCAGCGGGTATGAGGTGTCTAGTGCAGCCGGGTATGAGGTGTATTAGTGCAGCCGGGCATGAGGGTGTCTAGTGCAGCCGGGCATGCGTGTCTATAGTGCAGCCGGGTATGAGGGTATAGTGCAGCCGGGATGAGGTGTCTAGTGCAGCCGGGTATGAGGTGTTCTAGTGCAGCCGGGTATGAGGTGTCTAGTGCAGCCGGGTTATGAGGTGTCTAGTGCAGCCGGGTATGAGGTGTCTAGTGCAGCCGGCATGAGGTGTCTAGTGCAGCCGGGTAGAGGTGTCTAGTGCAGCCGGTATGAGGTGGTCTAGTGCAGCCGGGCATGAGGTGTCTAGTGCAGCCGGGTATGAGGTGTTAGTGCAGCGGGCATGAGGTGTCTAGTGCAGCCGGCATGAGGTGTCTAGTGCAGCCGGGCATGAGGTGTCTAGTGCAGCCGTATGATGGTGTCTAGTGCAGCCGGGCATGAGGTGTCTAGTGCAGCCGGGCATGAGGTGTCTAGTGCAGCCGGGCATGCGGTGTCTAGTGCAAGCGGGTATGAGTGTCTAGTGCAGCCGGGTATGAGGGTGTCTAGTGCAGCCGGGTATGAGGTGTCTAGTGCAGCCGGGTATGAGGTGTCTAGTGCAGCCGGGCATGAGGTGTCTAGTGCAGCCGGGGATGAGGTGTCTGTGCAGCCGGGTATGAGGTGTTCTAGTGCAGCCGGGCATGAGGTGTCTAGTGCAGCCGGGCATGAGGTGTCTAGTGCAGCCGGGCATGAGGTGTCTAGTGCAGCCGGGTATGAGGGTCTAGTGCAGCCGGGTATGAGGTGTCTAGTGCAGCCGGGTATGAGGTGTCTAGTGCAGCCGGGTATGAGGTGTATAGTGCAGCCGGCATGAGGTGTCTAGTGCAGCCGGGTATGAGGTGTCTAGTGCAGCCGGGTATGAGGTGTCTAGTGCAGCCGGGTATGAGGGTGTCTAGTGCAGCGGGTATGAGGTGTCTAGTGCAGCCGGGTATGAGTGTGTCTAGTGCAGCCGGGTATGAGGTGTCTAGTGCAGCGGGTATGAGGTGTCTAGTTGCAGCCGGGCATGCGGTGTCTAGTGCAGCCGGGCATGAGGTGTCTAGGCAGCCGGGTATGAGGTTGTCTAGTGCAGCCGGGCATGAGGTGTTCTAGTGCAGCCGGGCATGCGGTGTCTAGTGCAGCGGGTAGAGGTGTCTAGTGCAGCCGGGGCATGCGGTGTCTAGTGCAGCCGGGTATGAGGTGTCTAGTGCAGCCGGGTATGAGGTGTTATCTAGTGCAGCCGGCATGAGGTGTCTAGTGCAGCGGGTATGAGGGCTCTAGTGCAGCCGGGCATTTGAGGTGTCTAGTGCAGCCGGCATGCGGTGGTCTAGTGCAGCCGGGTATGAGTGTCTAGTGCAGCGGGCATGCGGTGTCTAGTTGCAGCCGGGTATGAGGTGTCCTAGTGCAGCCGGGCATGCGGTGTGTCTAGTGCAGCCGGGCATGAGGTTGTCTAGTGCAGCCGGAATGCGGTGTCTAGTGCAGCGGGTATGAGGTGTCTAGTGCAGCCGGTATGAGGTGTCTAGTGCAGCCGGTATGAGGTGTCTAGTGCAGCCGGGTATGAGTGTCTAGTGCAGCCGGGCATGCGTGCTAGTGCAGCCGGGTATGAGGTGTCTAGTGCAGCCGGGTATGAGGTTGTACTAGTGCAGCGGGTGGTATGAGGTTGTCTAGTGCAGCCGGGTATGAGGTGTCTAGTGCAAGCCGGGTATAGGTGTCTAGTCTAGTGCAGCGGGTATGAGGTGTCTAGTGCATGGGGATGAGGTGTCTATGGTGAGCCGGGCAATGCGGTGTCTAGTGCAGCCGGGCATTAGGTGTCAGTGCAGCACGGGGATGAGTGTCTAGTTGCAGCCGGGCATGCGGTGTCTAGTGCAGCCGGGCATGCGGTGTCTAGTGCAGCCGGGATGAGGTGTCTAGTGCAGCCGGGTATGCGTCTCTTTACTTCATTTAGCAACATGTCCAACTTTTCTAGCTGGGTCTTGTTGACAGTGAGGAAGCCCAGACTGTAAACCGTGACGCTTAGTACAAGTCCCAGATAGAACGGAAAAGCAGGTGTTATTCACTGTCAGCGGCTATATCGTTTTCAGTTCTGTCCTATTAACACGTGATATTGTATGACAGTGAAGAGAGAGTTGATGAAAGAAATAAAGAGGAGGCAAGTGAAATATTCGGACACGTTAAAAGACATGAAACTTTATAAAATCATACTGGAGGGCAAGGTTGAGAGCAAGCGAGCAAGAGGGTGACAACGATACAACTGGGAAGATACCATTAAGAGATGGACGAACATCATCCTGACAGAATATACAGTCAGGGCGAGAGACAGATAGTTTGGAGATCAATTGCAGCCAACCTTCATTTTGGAGACGGCACCTGATTGATTGATTGACTTGTATGACAAGCATCTGACGTATTGCTTATGTGAGCAGTCCCGTGAGGTAGATTTCTCAGTATATGATGCAAGTCTTCAAAGTGCGCCCCTTACATGTTTTTGTTTTTTCCTTTAAAATGAAAAATGCAACCCCTTATTAAACCCCCTTATGGTGCCGCCTCTGTGTATCATAGCACGGCACGGCCCTGTTTGTGAGTGTTTAGAGGGCGAACTATGTAAAGGAAACCTTTGCCATGTTCCGTGTGCTGTTGATTCCTGACACAAGCTCTCGCACAGTCTATGTTTTGCCTGTTGCTGTTGGCAGACTTTGCTGACTAGCCTCCATGCCTGTGTTGTTTCAGTCCATCAATGAATCTGATGACCATCGTTCTGTCAATGCTGTGATTCATATCCTGTTGTTGTTTGTCCATCAAGAATGATGGATGACCATGTATTTCATCCAATGGGGTTGAAAGTATGGAGCCGTGAATAATAAGATGGCTGATAAGGCCTATTTTCTCTCGAAATGTTCTTTTGACAATGTGGGCAAAGAATGCTTGACGCTCCAGGAGGAGGTCATCTCCATCAGTGGTTTTTCTGTCCAGACTTTTCTTCACATCTCTTGCAGTCCTGGTTGCTTCACAAGTGACTGCACCCTTGTGTAATGATGTACGCCACGAATTTTCGGTCTTTGGCAGCAGTCTCCCAAGTATCAAGATGAATTCCAAAGCTTTTAGTGAGATCTTCAGAGAGTCTTTAAAGCGTTTCCTCTGGCCACCTTGGGAGCGTCTACCACAACGCAGCTCGCCGTAAAAAAAAAAAGAAAACGAATTGATTATAAGCACACGTATGCTAGTAATGGACGGACATTATACGCAAACGACTGCTCACGTGACATATTCGCAAACGGCTGGTCACGTGACCTATTCGCAAACGGCCGGTCGCGTGACCTAGTTTGACTACATAATTAATGTTTGTGGAAATATCAATGTGTCCTCTGTAGTGTAGTGGTTAGTATCTATCTAACATGCGGGAAACTGGGATTCGGCTCCCCGCGATTTTTATGTTTTTTTTTTTTTATTTTTGTTTGTTGTGTTTAATTGTGTTCAAATACCCTTATCTGTGAGTTCAAGTACCCTTGTCGATGGACTAAAGAAAGGCAATATGAGAGTTAATATATTGTCTTGTTTCATTAGCCTCTTTCAGGCAATCGTGGTTAGTTACTCTGGCAGTCCAAGGAATTCGCAACATTCGTCTTAAATCCTTCATCTCTGTTGCTTCTAAGTTCTTCCTAATTTGTTCATTTACATTCGAAGATTCGCTGCCATACAGCAAAATTGGTTCTATATAGCATTTCAGCACTCTCTTACATTCATTGATAGCGACTTATTGCATAAGATACTCTTCATTTTCTGAAATGCGGCTTTTGCCTGCCATATTATTTTGCTCTAATCTCTGTTGTACATCTTGACCTTCCATCTGATGTTAGGCCTATAAGTGCCCCTAGGTATTTAAAATTATCTACTTGGTTGAGATTTCCCGTCTATTTCTATGTCACATTTTGGTGTCCCCATTTTCTTTGATATCACCATTGTTACTGTTTCTAGCTACACGCATAGGAATAATCACGTCACCTACTTCTACTGCGAATATAATTTTTGTCTATTCGCAAATTCTATTGCGAATAGTCACTTCGATTAAAAACTTAATGGTCTGAAATGCTGGGGGAGTTACCTTTGATGATCGAAAGCCCCCCCCCCCCCTGCCGTGTTTTGCTCCGCGTAAGAGCTACGACTATGTTCAAGCATTCTGCTGAATTAACCAGATAGCCAAAAGAAAACACATTGAAAAGCAATGAGTAGGGGACATAAACATCTAAGATTGTTATAAGGGAGGCTACTAGGCATTTAAAAATATCAATTGCTTGACTATAATATTATAAAAAGCTAACTTAAATATCTCTCTACTAAATTTTTTTATAAAGAAAACAATTAACAAAAACGTCGGTATTAAATATAAAGAATAATTCTTTTATATTACTTACAAATGTGTCTTTTAATCTTTACTTACTTACATTTTATAATCAACTTTAAAGTTCCACATTTATTCATGACATTTCAATTGTATACTTTCAATGTATGTATAGTCTGGTAAGATTAACATTCCCCCTCTGTGGGGGAAAACATTTTTTTACTGGCCTCTAAGGCCACATACAATTTAAAATAAATTAACAACACGTCAAAAAAGGAGAAGCTTGTAACTTGTTCTGGTATCCCTCCTGTTTACTGTGATGTTCATTGATAACCCCTCCTTTCCACGGCTAATAATCATAGTTTTTGTTTTTGGATGTTAATATCTAGGCCACATTTTGCACTATGCCTGTTTACATGTTCAATTAGGTTGTAACTCTTGCTCGCTTTCTGCTAGTAACACGGTATCATCAGCACATCTAAGATTGTTTATTATTCTTCCATTTCGACTTGTTAAAAATTCTATGTGAATTATTTTTTTTGAAAACCTTCTCTTTAGCGAGAAGACAGTTGTTTTTATCAACCAGTACAGGTCTGATGATCGCGCTTTTGGCAGCAAGAGTGTTTCCTAGGGTTTTTGTGTTTGTGTGGTCTTTATCTGGCAGCACAAGAACCTGCACACTTGTCTTTCTGTTCTTATCTGTCCTCTACTTTTGTTGTCTTGGGAAAGGCGCTTAGCCAACCGAACACGAGTCTCTCACTCTCTCTCTCTCTCTCTCTCTCTCTCTATATATATATATATATATATATATATATATATATATATATATATATATATATATATATATCCCTCCCTCTCTCTCACTTGTCTTTATCACTTTGTTATGTCTTTCAACACATCTTTCTCGTATCTCTGTCTCTCACACTATCTTCGTTATCTATCTCCGCCCTCTCTCTTTTCAACCTGCTTCACATATACCAGGTTTTCCTGCACTTTATTTGCGTAACATTTCCTTGTTTATTTGTTAATTCATCAGGCCAGTAAGTCGGAAGCCTGGTGTTTGAATTGGCTAATCATGTCTTTCTGAAGCAACGCATATTAATTACTGTCAGCTTGGACCGGAATTATGATGACATAAATATCAGGAAATAGTAGGTCGGTAATGTAAACAAAGATGGATGCCTGTAAACAGTAAGAGTACAGAAACGCAAGTTAACAATTCTTGCATGGGGACACAATTATTTTGGCACTCTTCCGAATTGCGGTCCCAAATAGATCCGCAGTGAATAGGTCAGGGGTAAGGGTTAGGGTCAGTGTTTAGTTAACAACTAACCCTAACCCTTAACCCCTGACCTATTCACTGCGGATCTATTTGGGACCGCAATTCGGAAGAGTGCCATTATTTTTATTGGGGATACCAATCTGGAAAATTATTCTTGATATTAAAACAGCTTCATACGCCAGCTCGGTATAAACTACTCTGTCTATTCCGAGCCAGCTCGGTATAAACTACTCTGTCTATTCCGAGCCAGCGCGGTATAAACTACTCTGTCTATTCCGAGCTATCGCGGTGTAAACTACTCTGTCTATTCCGAGCTATCGCGGTATAAACTCTCCCTTAGCCAATTTCCCCCGTCGTGCCAAGTCAACGCGCACGAGAAGCGAGTGCTTCTTGAGAAAAGACACTTTCTCGGGAAACCGTCATTCCCCGCCTAGAATTTCTAGATCTCTCTGCACGAGAATTTAGAGCGATACCCAGCCTCACGGGTCCCTCGAATTCCGGTGTTTCGAGAAGATTCTAGATAGTAATTCCTCCATCGGCTTCCCTCAGTCTATTTTTAGCTGGGAAAGTCCCCCGATGACGCGCCAAAATAGTACGGGATCCTTACGACCTAAGACAGATAAACGCGTTTCGTCACACCTGTCGATCCCCCGCAATCTCATTCTTTCCACATATGGGTTCTCAATCTATTCCTCCGCCTTCTCCACCTGGTCCCACAAGCACACGACCACCTCCCCCTTGTCCATAGGTCTGTTGAGAAATCGTATGCAGTTGTGTTTCGAAGAGCGGGTATGCGGGATTACGAACTGCATCCGTAACTTCATCGCCACGGAGCCGGCACAGGCCAAATACTTGTTACGAAAAACTGTACACACACACACATACACTCTCAGACCCACTTCCACACATTTATTTTAAAACAAAATTTCACAGATGAAGCAAAATGTCACTCCCAGCAAGTCCACCACACTCACACTCCATACTATGCATGTTCAAACACAAACATTCACAGATAGTTCTATATTCCTAATGTGTACCATTGTCGTCTATCAATTCTTAGTATCATTGCCATCATTTGTGTTTTACCATCTTTAGTTTACCTTTCTTCTGTCCACTACAAAAATGTACTATTAAGATCGTCAAGAACCAGTATTTTAAAAAAAGAGAGATAGCTATGCTTGTAGATCTTTTATTTATATATTTACAATACCCGTCATGGGGGAGAATGAATCAGCACATTTTCCTTCTTTGTCACCGAGGATTGGGAAATATGACCGCAGTCAGGGACAAAGATTCATTGAGCTACCCAGCACAAAGGCAGGCTGTATCTCGTAGATCAGTTTCTTTGTCAGCCGAGAAGTGGATATTATGACCATGACTAAGACAAAAGTACGTTTAACCTCCACCCCAAACCCCGCCCACCCCAAATATATCCAGTGTGCCTGTGATGAAGCTACTACTCAATGCTGCTAACTCCACTCTTTGTTTTGGCATTCCCTCCCCCCCCCCTTTCTGCATAATAATTTCACGTACTTCAACATCTGAGGTACCACTTAGAGAAAGAAACATAAGCACGCTGCTCTAAGGCTATCTAGCCTAGACGTAAGCTTGCAAGGCCAGCAAGTAAATGCATGAGTCATCAGTCTGCTGGCAATGTGGGACATTGAATGTGACACTGACCAGACGTGGTCACTCTTCAATGTTACACCTGGACGCTTCACAGGCAGAATACAGGGAAAGTGTCTGCTTGATAAAACCCCCCAGATGTGAAACTAATACAGGTGAAGTTGATAAGACCTGGGACAATAATGGCTAGACGAATCAGCGCCTTCTCGCCGAGAACAATGTTATGTTGCGTCAAGTTAATCAACATGCCGGTCCCAAGGGGCGGTTGAAGGGAGGCAATTAGCTGTTAGTTAGTCTTTCCTCTTGAGCCTAAATCGGCGCATAGGGCAGAAGTCCTGTCTCTCCATGCCTGGCGGTTCGCTGCTACCTGTTGTAGATTCTGGATGTTCACTTGGCCGTTGAATGAGCCTTCTCTGATGATGGTTCTACGCAGGGTCTCTCTTGGTCTTCCCCGTTTTCTTTTCCCTACCGGTGACCATATGAGGGCTTGGTAGGATAGTCTTGTCTTGTCCATTATGAGTACATGGCCGATGTAGTTCCAACGGCGTCTTCTTATGAAATTTGATACTGTATCTTGCTTAGTCTCTTGTCTTATTTGCGAATTGGTTCTGAAGTCTGTCCAGTGGATGTTTAGAAGTCTTCTAAGACATTTGTTCTCAAAATTGTCTAATTTTTTATCTAAAGTTACCGTTGATTTCCAACTTTCACATCCATACGTTAACACTGGAATCACACAAGAGTTGAAGATTTTAAGTTTTGTGTGTTTGCTGAGTGTCTTTGACTTCCAGATGTTTGACAGTTTATTGAAGGCACTACATGCCAGTGCGATTCTAGATGATATTTCTGGTGTTGAGTCCCCTGTAGATGTCATTTTGCTTCCTAGGTATGCGAAGCTGTTGACTTTTTCAAGAACGTAGCTGTTCAATTTGGTGTCATCTGAACTGTTGGTAAGATTAATAGTCTTTGTTTTTGTGGTGTTAATTTGGAGACCAATTCCAACTTTCATATCCATACGTTAACACTGGAATCACACAAGAGTTGAAGATTTTAAGTTTTGTGTGTTTGCTGAGTGTCTTTGACTTCCAGATGTTTGACAGTTTATTGAAGGCACTACATGCCAGTGCGATTCTAGATGATATTTCTGGTGTTGAGTCCCCTGTAGATGTCATTTTGCTTCCTAGGTATGCGAAGCTGTTGACTTTTTCAAGAACGTAGCTGTTCAATTTGGTGTCATCTGAACTGTTGGTAAGATTAATAGTCTTTGTTTTTGTGGTGTTAATTTGGAGACCAATTTGCCCTGAAACATTTTGGAGGTGGTTTATTTCTTAGAATTCTTCTAAGACATTTGTTCTCAAAATTATCTAATTTTTTTATCTAAAGCTACCGTTGATTTCCAACTCTCACATCCATACGTTAGCACTGGAATCACACAAGAGTAAGATTTTAAGTTTCTTATATTTGCTGAGTGTCTTTGACTTCCAGGTGTTTGATAGTTTATTGAAGGCACCAGATGCCAGTGCGATTCTAGATAATATTTCTGGCGTTGAGTCCCCTGTAGATGTCATTTTGCTTCCTAGGTATGTGAAGCTGTTGACCTTTTCAAGAACGTGGTTGTTTAATTTGGTGTCGTTTGAACTGTTGGTAAGATCAATAGTTTTTGTTTTTGCGGTGTTAATTTGGAGACCAATTTGTCCTGAAACATTTTGGAGATGGTTTGGTTTCTTTTGGGCATCCGGGTGTGTTGAACTTAAAAGCATTATGTCGTCGGCAAAGTCCAGGTCTTCTAGAATTTTGTCGACCCAATGGATACCCATATTTGTGTTGTTTGTGCATTTGCGCATGACATAATCGATGGCTATTCCAAAGAGCACCGGTGACAGGACACAACCCTGTAGCTGTAGGCGTGTCAAATTGATAATAACACCGCACAGACATGCAGTGTTCAACGGACCCACGTGAATGGAGGTGGGCAGTGTCAGACCACAGACATGCAGTGTTCCACGGATCCACGTGAATGGAGGTGGGCAGTGTCAGACCACAGACATGCAGTGTTCAACGGACCCACGTGAATGGAGGTTGGCGGTGTCAGACCACAGACATGCAGTGTTCAACGGACCCACGTGAATGGAGGTGGGCAGTGTCAGACCACAGACATGCAGTGTTCAATGGACCCACGTGAATGGAGTAGGGCAGTGTCAGACCACAGACATGCAGTGTTCAACGGACCCACGTGAATGGAGGTGGGCGGTGTCAGACCACAGACATGCAGTGTTCAACGGACCCACGTGAATGGAGGTGGGCAGTGTCAGACCACAGACATGCAGTGTTCAACGGACCCACGTGAATGGAGGTGGGCGGTGTCAGACCACAGACATGCAGTGTTCAACAGACCCACGTGAATGGAGGTGGGCAGTGTCAGACCACAGACATGCAGTGTTCAACGGACCCACGTGAATGGAGGTGGGCGGTGTCAGACCACAGACATGCAGTGTTCAACGGACCCACGTGAATGGAGGTGGGCGGTGTCAGACCACAGACATGCAGTGTTCAACGGACCCACGTGAATGGAGGTGGGCGGTGTCAGACCACAGACATGCAGTGTTCAACGGACCCACGTGAATGGAGGTGGGCAGTGTCAGACCACAGACATGCAGTGTTCAACGGACCCACGTGAATGGAGGTGGGCAGTGTCAGAAGTGCCACTCAGGGCCAGGAAAACCACATGGCTACCGGCCCGTCGCCAGAACGGATAAGAGTGTCTACAGGACTTGGTATATATATATATATATATATATATATATATATATATATATATATATATATATATATATATATATATATATATATATATATATATATATATATAAGCTAGTCTAGATTGGTTCAATTTAGATACATTCAGTGAATTGAACAGGTAGGACGATCTCTGTATTCATAAGTCTGATTCTGATGTTGTTTAGACTTCTTTACGAATATTAGTGATAGCTTGTAAACTCCTGGAGCCTTCTTCAGTCGGCTTGTGATAGACTATCTCAATGAGTACTCATATTCCTCATTTAATGTTTATATATCATATTGCTATAAGTGTTACTCTTGCTATACAAGTAGAAACCTTTTGCGAAGCAGACTTTGACTATGTTCTGGGCATACTTTTGACTTTCATTTATCATGTAGATGTCTGTGACTCTATGGAAACTATTAGTTTCTCAGTTATTGTAGATAATTATGTTACTACTGTGACAGAGAGAAAAGGGGGGAGAAGAAGTAGAGGAAGAGAGAGGGAGAGAAGAGAAAGAAGAGGATGTTGAGGGAAAAGATATAAATAGTGTGAAGCCTAAAAGTTCGTTCCTCAGTCGAAGTCTGCCTACAACGCACTACCTTTGATAATAAGGAAAGATGAAGAGAGAGAGAGAGAGAAGGAGAAATAGGATGAGAGTAAGGGATAGGAAAGATTTAGGTTCGTGTCTCCGCGTGAGAACAATAGTTAATTATACTATTGCACCTATCAATGTCTCGTGGTGTATGTTAGGTTATAGAGGAGATGTACAGCCTCACATAGTCTCTAAGCTACTCTAAATTATATTACTTCAGACTGACAAGTCGAAATAAAAGGCAACTCAAACATATATTTATTTCCTTCTGAACAGTAACAGAGTGACAATCTACAACATGATCGCATAGAGTAAACAGTACATGCATTGCAGACACATAATGCATAATCAATTCTAATAATACAATACTGCATTACCTCACAAGGGAGAGATAGATAGTATAATAGACTATGCAACTGGGTGTTAGGGGAATGCCACCTATGATCACCTACTAACCGCATAAAGCGAAGAACTAAAGCTAGGATTTCCACCGGCCTTTTGTCTGCCTCGCAGTAACCGTTCTGCAGGCCTATAAGTGGCCCATTCACTTAGTCCGAATACCCAGGGGCCATTTTGTTCAGATGAATATCTGTTTATTCAGATATGCCCGGTATGCTTGGGTATCTCCAGTTTACCCAGGCAATGCCTGAAACATGATAAAAAACAATACCCTTGAGTATTATATCAAGATAAGCCTTAGTCTTTCACTACCTACAAAGTCTCCAGCATTTGTTGCTTCTTATCTATATTAGTATTAAGCCTTATCAGCAACATCATCATTATGTATAGCCATAACATAAATTAAGAACAGTATTGTAAACACAGTAATCTATCGCCTACATATATTTAACTAACATTATTATTTCCTATCTCCCAACATAAACCTAAAGGTATTTAACCGTTTACCCGGACTTTCGCGTAGATTTGAACTCGCTGTCTGTACCCCGCAAGGCCAACCTTTCGCCACCTTAACTACACAGCAGCAGAAACGCGACCTCCTTTCACCCCTGTCTAGTCGGACAAAAGACACGCATTCCTTTCCATACCGCTCCGTCCCCGGCGGGTATTGTCCTCCGGTCTCATTGTTTGGGTTGACCGAGTGATCGCTTCTCGTCTGCTAGTTTCAATCGTGTTTATACTCTCTTCTGTCCGTTTACTGTGTTTGGTCGCCGTGTACGGTTTTCGATCCATAATTACATGTTGTTGCACTCGCCTAATTCTCATTAATTTTGTACGGCTAATTGCTTAGTTTACATGTACATATATAGTTTATCTACACTCTGCTTATCTAACCGATTAATTTGACTCCCATCACTCTATTTTAGCCATTTAGATATAGGTCATTTGCAGGACGTCGCATTCAATCCTGATCCTTGCCTGGGTCGTGATTCCTTTAGCGGGTTAACGTTCAGTAGTTTGTCACTGCTTCCTTGCTTAGACTGCTATTATAGTTAGCTAGCTAGTTAGGTGTGGGTCCTTTGCAGGACGTTGCACTCAGTCCTGACATTTGTCGGTCGTTCATTATTACGCGGTAAGTTCACCTACGGTAGTTTGCTATAGCTCTCTAAACTAAGATACCTGATTATAATATACAATCGTACTAATTAGGTCTAAGTCTTACGTCAACTTACATTCAGCTTCTGTCGTCCAGTCGATCTTCTGGGTTCCATAGTTGAAATATAATTGCTCTCTTCAACCTCTCGTTTGTCGTGGATCCCACCAGACGTTTTCCAGTTATGTTTGACATTAGTCTCCTGTGTGATTCCAATTGACCTTAGTCTCCTGTGTGATTCCGATCGCAGTGTCTCTGACTAATGGTTGTCCTATCTGACGTTAGCCATCATCTGCAACTAATGAGCGGTTTCCTTAGCCAACAGTCCTTCTCAAATGGCTTGCACGCCATTTTGTGATCCTCGGAATTTGCGTTCCACTCCATCAGGTTTATCTACCTGGAATAAATGGTTCACAGATCCTTGACCATCTGCTTTTCTTCGGCGGTCCAGACGAAACTGTGATATGTGCATCTTTTCCGTCTTTAATACCGCCTCTCCATCTTCTTAGACACTAAACAGCCTGGGATATGGACATCACCATCGCCGAAGTTCCGAACCTATACCTCCCGGACTGGGCGATCGCCCAGCCCTCGGCCCACTGGGCCCTGTTGCTAAACCATACGCTTGCTCGTTCCACACTGTCTAAACTGACTGGATCCAAAGTATATATCATCTCTTGAGTTGGCGCCTTTCCGGAATCACGTGACCGTGCCCTCTCTTGTCGTGAAGGGCTACCCAATGAGATTTTAGCTATACCGCATAATTAATTCTCCTTAATCCGCTTTATTCTAGATCCCTTGACACCACTAGGTTATAGTTTGAGGTTAAGGACCTATTCTTACCGCCCTTGTCTGTTTTAGGTCATGGGTCGTGTCCGTCCCCATATATCTAGCCCCATCCGTTGTATTTCTTGCCCATTTGACAGTTCCCGACAAAGCCTATGCTAAGTTTGGCTTCATGTTTCCTGAATTTCTTATTTCACTAACAACGAAAGGTAAACTGACGGTTAGCGGGCCGTGTCCCAGTCAGCGCCCGGCCACTGACTAATTTTGAACTTATACTAGTCAGTGAACTTTCTGTTTCAAAATTATTCCAGTCAATGCCCTCCAGTAAACTCAGGCGGTATGTGAAAGCCATTTTCCAAACCGTCTCACTACAATTTTTACATTCATACTACGTATGTAAAAATACCTTCATTTGCCTAATGTTTAAGTGTATGTTGGATATATGTATTTGTAACTCACTAGGAGGAATATGCAATGCAATGCTCCTTACATATTCTTTTGATGTTTTTGTGTCTCATTTTGTATTGTTACTAACTTAAGCATTATGCTATTAAGTTGACTAGCATAATATGTCTAGTTTGAATTTGCATACTTTATGTGTATTTGATGTAATGTACTCACTATGAGGAATTGGGTGTTACACTAGTGCTTGTTTATGCACTGCACGCATTGGCACTTTGCCTATGGATTGTGTTTGAACAGAGGTGCAATGGTACAGGCGTTACCCACAATTGGTATAGGGTATATGGTGCTTAGCCTTTTCAGTGTGTGGTGCTCGAGCGTGCACGGTAACTCAAGGAAGCCTTTCACCGAGGATGGTCATGGCATGTATGCCCAGAGATAAGGGACTATTATGATACCATTACCGACCCTGTGATCTGCTAAACCAAATTTGGACGGAGCGGCCGTGAGGAACTACATGTCAGTCTGTATTAGCAACATGGACATAGGACATTGCATTCGTCATGATGGACGTTAGAAGGTATGGCAGGAATTGTAATAACTACAAGCTTGTTAGACGGGAAAAGTCCTTCCCAGACTAGACGGTAGGATAGCGATATAGAGGAGAGTTAACACAGTACAGCTGGAAGAGAGACTTGGCCAGAGTTGTCATTATATACGGGGGGGGGGTGATAGAATGTATGTATTAATTAGGATTGTACTGATGTAGAACTAGATAATACACGTTCTTGATGTTCTCTTCCAAGCCCACAACAGGAGGCCAGTACCCGTGTTGTGACAACGAGGAACTAGGGGAGACAGGACAGAACATTACTGTTCTGAACACCGTCCGGCTGTGAGCTGATCTGGACATAGGTGGAGATCTGACCAGAGGGGGAGACCTGATCAGAGGTGGAGATCTGACCATAGCTGCTTAGCTGACCTGGACCACAGATCCAGATAGGAGACAAGTAACATTGAAGTTATGTAAGGTTTGTCATCACTATCTTTATGTAATGGTCATATTATATAACCTTATATAAATTCACAATCATCATCATGAGAATCAACCATGACAAATGGTAGACAATAAACGTTGTACTTTGTTTTAAACTAAGTTATCTGTTATCTGTCCAATCGTACATGCATGTTTGTGTGTGTACATTAGTGGGGGGGGGGGGGGGGGGTTACTTAGACAGCAGGGAAGGGAACAGTCAGGGGAGAAGAACCTGCATTGGGTTAGTAGTCATTTTTTTTAACTTAAATCTACCTCAGCTAACCTTCTCCTTCCCACTCCCTGGCGAATATTAAAGTCAGCTAATTTCATTTTGTTACGAGCCGCTTGTAAGCTGTACTCATGACATTCATGGGCTTAATCTGTAGTTCAGCCATATAGATTTTGTCCCTAGTCAATTTCTGACTATTTGGGGTTGCTCGCTAGTGAATAATACATTCAACTAGGCAGTAACGAACCCCACTTCTGACACTCCACCCCCCTAACCCCGCCCACCACAAATAAATCCAGTGTGCCTGTGATGAAGTTACTACTCAATCCTGCTAACTTCAGTCTTTGTTTTGGCATTCCCTCCCTCTCTCTCTCCCCTCTGTCACGAAACGGGACGGGCGGTTCGTTCCGCTGCCTGTTTGACACGGGAGACCACTCTGATATTTCTAGAGGAAAGTGACCAGACGGCAATTCCCCCGGTCTAGACTGTTCTAGCGTGTTCTCGAGGGGCTATTCTGGAAAGTGTTTTCCTAGCCAGCCTGAGAGCGCTTCATGAAACTGCGTCGCAGGGAACCACTGCTCGCTTCGCCCGAGACAAATCGCTGTCTGTGGCGTGCGATAGTCGCATTCTCGCTAGTACTCCAAGGTCGACTGTCCCCAGTTACTAGTTTGCTGTGCTTCAGGAAAGATGTCTGGTTTGGTGGGAATAGATGTGTGTAAATGAGCAATAATGGCCCCGACATAAAGACGTCTGGTTTGGTGGTTCTAGATGTGTATAAATGGGCAATAATGTGCCCCGACATAAAGACGTCTGGTTTGGTGGGTCTAGATGTGTATAAATGAGCAATAATGTGCCCCGACATGTGCTGGGACAAGTTCCGAGAGGTCGTTCTTAAGCAAGAACCTGCCTTTGATTGCGAGGTCGACTAGATTGTATGCCGAGGGCGAGACTGAGAACCATAGCCTGAACCAAGCAGCGTGAACTCCCCACAGTTGAAGCAGCGCCCGGTAGTTTGATGTGAGATGTTCATCCTTCGCCAAGTCTACGCCGGCCAATCTGATAGTCGAGTTACAGCCACGTAACAGACCTCAGCACCTACCACATCCTCAACATGCAGGTAATAGTGTCGATTGATTGTGATCTTCGGTCATTGCGGCCCAGAGACTTTGAAGTGTGCCGAGCCTGGGTCTTGGCCTGAGACATTGTGTTCGGAAGAGCTGTTGAGCTCCACCACCATCTGCTGAAGACCTCCACTAGAGGCGTTAAATGAACTACTACCCGCAGCCACCCACGGCTGGTCTATGTACTGTGATAGGACTATTTGACTTTATAGACTATGCAACATGCCTTCTGTGCTTAGATACAGTCCGATGTTGGGTGCCCAATTTCTTGAAGATTTCGTCATCCACGGCAGCCGCCACCAGCGAGGAGACTACGTGGTGGTTGCCAGATCCTGAACTAGTTCCCAACAGCGAATACAACATATACATTCATATACACATAATAATATTACGTTGAAAGCATGGTGTAATCACCTACACATTAGAGGTCACGTCAGTCGGGACCAGTCGAGGAACGATCTGTCCAGGCCGGGTGAGGCGACATAGACAGCAGACCGTGTGGACCATCTCGACAAGGCCTGGTGATGAATGCCTTGAACCTACTCTGCATATCCTGAGTCTTCCTAGCGTCTAAACTAGTTTATTTTAGTCGATGGATCAACATCACTGCACACGGGTGTAACCCATACGTGCTCCGTTCTCCTCCTAACTCGAACCTGAGTTTGGAGAAACTCGGCTCAGTGCACGAACTCCGTAGCACCGGCGAGGATCATGAAATACTTTGGGTAGATTTTTAACTCGAAATTTTGCCTGGGCAGCGCCGGTAGGCTACTCTTTTTCGATTTCCAACTGCCAAGGGATTTTTTACGTGCGCAACAATACACACGGGCGTCCGATCTCACTACCCAGAGACTAGGGGAAATTTTATTACTAGAAGTCCACGTGAAAAAATCCCGGTCCTCACCGGGGCTTGAACCCGGGACTTCCAGCACTCGAGGCGGACACCATATCTCGAGACCACGCAACTCCCCAAAGTCTAACCTTCCTACCTTCACCTATCCCTATTGTCTTTGACTCTATTATATATAAATACAGTTATGTTTGAGTTTGTTGGACAACACCAGAGTTGAGTCATGTCGTCTGGATGGAGCGCGGGGGGGGGGGGGGGTAGTGTCCCAGGTTGAGAGGGTGCGAGAAAGCGGGGTCCAGGGATCTGAGGAGTTGTAGACTGAAAGCACCTGTACCCACTCCCAGAACATATCCCGTGTAATAGAATATAGCAATACCTCAGCTCACCCCACGGACATTGTTGCATTGCTCTCTCTCTCTCTCTCTCTCTCTCTCTCTCTCTCTCTCTCTCTGTCTCTCTCTCCCTCTCTGTCTGTCTCTCTCTCTGTCTGTCTGTCTCTCCCTCTCTGTCTGTCTCTCTCTCTCTGTCTCTCTCTCTCCCTCTCTGTCTCTCTCTCCCTCTCTGTCTGTCTCTCTCTCTGTCTGTCTGTCTCTCCCTCTCTGTCTCTCTCTCTCCCTCTCTGTCTCTCTCTCTCTCTCTCTCTCTCTCTCTCTCTCTCTCTCTCTCTCTCTCTCTCTCTCTCTCGCTCGCAAGCGCGAGCAAACACCATATATACCTGTCTGCAAATTTATTTTGCTTTTAGTGTGCATGATAGCAAATGATTAAGCCTGTCATCATCTTGCTCTTATCTAGATAACTGGTTGGGTTCATACAGGCAACAATAACTTTGTTCGTTATGATATAGAACATTTATTGTATTTAATATACAGTTGGCGCAGTGGGTTAACAGCCCGCGCATATTATCTTACATATCACAGATAGTTAAACATCAAACATAGTTGTCATACAATTATGTAGCACACTATCTAGTCTAAGTATATTGTCAACTTCTCACCTAAAGCTAATCACCAGAAAGAATTAGAGGGCTGCAACTCCAGCCCAAGAAAGATAACCAAGTCGCTCTGGACAAGAAACGTCCAGAGCTTTCTAGAACAAGAGTCACCGAGTCCAGGGTTCCGTGGACATTGAGATGACCCGCCTGAAGCGGGGTCCACGAGGAACTCGGGCAGAGTTACCGCCCGTCGAATAGCGACACGCGGTAGACCAACAGAGGGCGATTGGACTCGCGACAGGCAACAAGGGTCTGCCTGAGAGGGACTCTGTAGATCTTCATATTATAGACTAGATAGTGTGCTAGGATGTGACATGATTATAAATGTATAATGGTTTAATGTCAATGAACAATGTGATATGATGTTAACTGTATAGCCACAATAAATAGGCTATATTACAGCAAAGTAGTTTGATTGCTTGTGTTATTAATACCTGTGTGAACCCAACCAGTCACCTAGATAGTAAGACGACAACAGGTATTTTTGGGGGCCAAGCCGGTTTTGAGCATTATATGATTATTAAACAACGGGAAAATGCCATGTAAAATCATTTAGTCATATCATATTGATTTTTTCTTGAAAATGTCAGGTAAATTTGTTAACCTTAAAATGTTCAACATATTTAGTAGCTATCTAGTAATCAAAGTAATATTATCAAAATAGGCAGAGTCCCTCAGCAGCCAAAAGCAGAGTCCAGACCACAGTATACCGCTTTTTGGTATCCAATAGTTACTGTTTGATATAACTATGACATTTTTTTTGTTTTTTTTTTTGACCGTGACTAATGTTTCGTACTCTACGAGCAGATTGTGCCGCAGAGCGTACCGTGTGAGTGCAGTAACCCGTGTGAGTGTTCCAGCCAAAGGTGTATGATAGAGAAGACCGCGTACAACGCATTGTGAGGGTTCCAGCAGTAACGAAAGGGCAGAGCAACATCATTCCGAAGGATTCAGAGCTAAGTTTCGTTCCATACTCATTGCAGATTCTAAGCTATTACTTACCATCTTCCATCATGTATCATTTTGTTGAATATTGATTGATGTGTATATTCATAATTTTGCCACCAATATAAACCTACATTGTGCGTAACACATTAATATTCAAGGGAATTAACCATTTTTTTTTGAGCCCATACCAAATTTATCTAAGGGATTTAACTTTACAAACATCATAAATAAATAAAATCCAGAATGTCAACCTTAGATCAATGCATTGAGCAGGGAATAAAATTAGGCTATAAAGAAGAGAAACTATCAGAATGGGCACAGAAAACACACGCAGAAAATATTGCCCGTGAAGAAAGAGCGATAGAAAGAGAAGAAAAGAAAGTACGAGAAGAAGCCGAAGAAAGGAAATTGCAAAGAGAAGCAGCGGAGAAGAAATTGCAAATGGAGCTCGACGCAGCAGCCAAGCTAGCCCAGTTAAACGCTGATACACAGTTGAAATTGAAACAGATGGAAATAGAGTCCAACACAGAGATATCAATAAACAAATTAAGAAATAAAGAAGAGGAACAGAAATATAGTAAATATAAAGGCCTCATAAAAGCTTTCTGTTCAGGTGACTCCATCTCCGCCTATTTAGAAAATTTCGAATGTCTCATGGCCTACCACAAAATTAGTAAGACAGACTGGGCATATATTCTCATGAGGAATCTGGCTCTAGAGCCACTGAAAGTAATAGAGACAGTACCACAGGAGATGCGCAAGGACTACGATTATCTTAAACAACGCATACTCCAACATTTCTCTTTAGACACAGCAGGGTACCAACAACAGTTTGCAAAATTAGCACCCAAACCTAACCAAACATTCATAGACTACGTTAGTTCAGTACAAGATATATGCACTAAGTGGATAAATTCAGCTAAGACCAACAATAGCCACGATAAACTTAAAGAACTAATCATCATAGATAAAATAGTGAGCACCATCCCCACACCTTTTGCAAAATTTTTAAAACAGATGGATTGCAAAACCATCCAAGAAATTGAATCCAAAGGCAATGCATTCTACACAGCAAACAGGGATATATTTCAACTCAACATTAGCCACAATGACACAGCAGCTGCAGTAATAAATACTAAGTACTCCAAACAAACACAAGGCAAATTTAAACCGCGCTCCAACAGTGGGAAAGTAGCAAAATGCCAGTATTGCAGTCTGACGCACGACGTTTACGAGATGTGCGACAAGTCTCCGAACTATCCCCACCACCTAAAAATGATGGTGGATAAACAGAAAGCAAAACGTAACGCGTACCAAAAAGCTGTAAAATGTTACTTTTGCAGAAGCTGGGGACATTATTCACGCTATTGTGAAGGTCGTAAGTTACTGAAGCAAGCTAATGCTGCATTAGTAGCAACGTCTTCTGATGATGAGACTGAATCACTGATTGAATATAATAATCAGCAGGACAGTGAAAGTGAGCTTGGAAATGCGGTGAATATAATTAACACCATTGTAGATGATACATGCAATGCTTGTACAAAGTTTCAATTAGATCCATCATTACCATGCGGCCACAGTGTACCAATTGCAAATGAGACAGCCAACGCTGCGTTGTCAGCCACAGGGAAGTTAACATTTTTGACAGGTTTCATAAACAAGAAAAAGTGCTCGTTAATTCGCGATTCCGGAGCAACTCTGTGTGGGGTAAGGAAAACATTAGTCAACACCACAGACTACACAGACAAACACGTTAACTGTCGCACATTTTCAGGTACGATAGAAAGATATCCCCTTGCGATGGTCGAAATTCAAACACCATATATATCAGGACAACTTTTGTGCGCTGTCCTTGAAGACCCAATCGCAGATATCATACTTGGTAATTTACCTAACATCCATCCATGTTCTGAAAAGGAAATTAAAGACTGGGAAGAAAAACACGGTATCCACCACACAAATACCGATGCTAGAGAGAAACACCATGTTAATTTGTCTCAAACTGCCAAAATACCAAGGGAGACAAACACTGAGGTTATTCAAAAAGAATTCACCGAGGTATACAACGCAGGGGCGGTCGAATCTTTTAACGAGACGACCGAATTAAAACCTCGAATTGAGGTCACTCCCATGCTACAAAGTACCAAACCTGTAAATGTGTTACAAAACACACACGACACAAACGCCATTACACGACAGACAACCCACAAAACCAACACGGACCAACTACAACAACCATTAGAAACATTCGCACCCAACTCAACTAACATCAATGTTGGAAAAGAACAGAAATGTTCAAAAACATTTGTATCAAAACCATGTCACAGATTGAAATTGTTTGTATTATTATTGTATATTTTATGTAACAATTGTATTGAAACCTCTTGGCACGGATCTCTTCAAAGTATCAGAACAATTTCTGGACTTGAGTACAAAATTTCAGTATATGGAAAAGTGGACATATTCAATTTAAAGGGGTTGAAACTAGACTATGCTAAACAAGACACGGAAACGAGTAGACAAATGAAACGAACTGATGACAAAAACAAAAGGACAATCACCCAACTGAATGACAGTCCGTCCGATGCCAGACATGACAATGAGACAAATGAACAGACGCAACAAACTGTTGACAAAGACAAAACGACAATGTCCCGACAGAATGACACTTTGACAAACGAAGCATCGTTAACGACGCACTCTCACGACAACAAAAACGACGAAGAGATATGGACATTACCGACATTCTGTGATATCGACAACGACAACAAATTTGACGACATAAACAACGAAGACATATGGACATTACCGACGTTCTGTGTTAGCTACAACGACGACAAAACTGACGACATATTGACTGTTGACCTTGACGACGACGACAATGACATTAAAGACAATTTACAAACAGTAGCATCTGTGATAAATCAGACAGACATAGACAATACAGAAATCCCTTTACCAATCATGACTAACGACGGGAGCATTGACGACATTCATATCAGTGACACATTAACACAGCGACAACGGCAATACAATTTGCCTATCCTGGATAACTACAAACCTATCCTTTCTAACAAACCTTGGATTATCCTGGTATTAAACCACTTATTGCATTTTATGATATCTAACTTCACTTCTCATCTACTTACCCTAAAACAAGTCTTCAACCAAATTTCTCTTTTCGGACTTACTATCAAACCTTCCAAGGTTGAAATAGGTTATACAGAAATAGACTTTCTTGGTCATAAAATTTCTCAAGGTAAATTACTCACTGATGAGAAAATAGTCTCCAAAATTCTTAATCTAGAAGTACCTACCACAAAGAAGCAGATTAGGAGTTTATTAGGCCTTATTAATTATTATGCCAAATTTATCCCACATTGGGCAGAACTCACCACAGTTTTTTCAGACATGTTAACATAAGATCATCCATCGAAAATTTGTAAAAGTAACAGCTTAGATGATGCAATGTGTAAATTGAAACATATTTTTTCAAATCCTCCAGTCTTACGATTACCCAACATAAAATTACCATTTATTTTAACCACAGATGCTAGCGGCGTCGCTATAGGAGGTTGCTTGATGCAGGAATTCGATGGGGTCAGACACCCTATTCTCTACGTGAGTAGGAAACTGAGGAAAGCTGAGATACGCTATGCCACAGTGGAACGGGAGTGTTTGAGTCTGTTATTCTGCATTTTGAAACTGTCCAAGTACCTCTTGGGCAGGCACTTTGTGGTCCTGAGCGATAGTTCACCATTGTTAGTCCTAAACCAAGGATCGCCCAAGAACCACCGGTTGCAAAGATGGCGGCTCCTTCTGCAGGACTTCGATTTCGAAATACGCCACATCAAAGGCACCGACAATACGATGGCTGACATTTTATCACGGCAGGCACATGCGCCAGCAGAATGACTCTTATCATTCGACCAGTAGCCATGTTATATACTGTGATAAGCCTGTGACAAGTTTTACACCGTTTCATATGTGTACCTCTACACCTGCTAAAGTACTTCTGTGCTTAGTTAATTACTACACCTATTTAACACGGTACTTTAATCACTACACCACCAAGTGCCTAAGCTCTAGTACTATACCAGCTAGAAACAGTAATTGTTTATTTCAACCAATAAGATCAACCAGTGAACGAACGATAAACACTGTAAGATTTCATACAAGACACGGAAATGAACTCATACTTGCTGTTACTGCAAAACATTCCAAACATCCGAAATACGACAACATCACTATAGAACGACAACACGTAAGAGACAGCCATACGAACTTTAACATTTATGGCAAAACACAGGAACAACGGGACGGCAACGCGAAACATCATCGTTGGAGTTAATTTAATTAGTTAATTAGTTTAATATGTATTATATTTCCATTTCTTATGTATATATATAATGTTAACCTGTAACTTGTACATAGTCTACTTTAATAATACAGGCGGTGCCATTCATAGGCCAAGAAAACCCGTCCTATACAATTGTCTCTAGTTAAATTGTAACCTAATTTTCGTTCATCGCACAAAAAGTACGTATTTTCTTAAAGGGCAAATATCGCCTAGCCCACGTTTTCCAAGGGCAATAATAACTACCTTAACTTAAAAATATATATTTTTACAAATACTATTGTGTATGAAAGACGAATGAATCAGTGTATGGAAGTATTAAATAAGAGAACGATACACTTGGCGGACAAATTGTACGCAACACGTATTATTTTAATTTGTCTGCGTCTTTGATGTAAAACTATGTGACTTGTCTAATTTGGGAGTACATGTATAGAACTTAGTTTAGGAATCAGCTTAGCTTAGTAACTAGTTAATATACTTAGTGAATGTACTTAGGTTAGCATTAGGAAATAGTCTAAGCACCACTACTTGGAATGGCCGATCATGTAGTGCATAACTCATGATTGAGGTTATCCCAACTCGTGACGCTTGGAAATACACCACCCATTTAGCACACACACACACCTCATAACTCAACACGTTCAATTTAAAATACAATCACTTTATTAGGAGTATCAACTGATTATTCAGACACACTAACAAGCCAACAGGGACACATGTAGTTTCAGGGGGATAAAAGAACATCGTAACTACACATGTAACATTAGATACATACGAGAGTAAAAGTGTATTGAAATACACACACGAATCAAGATTTGAAAGGTGTACTTAACTAGCCAGGACTTCGGTCCTGTTAACTCTCTGTAACCAGAGATTAATTGTCTGGGCACCAGTAGGGTGCGTGAGAAGGGCGAGTTGCTAATGCAACTATTAAAACGCCACGTAACTTCGGTCTGATAAGCATTGTTAGATACACGAGAGACAGGATGGTCTCTCTTAGCAAATCAGAGAAGTGGTGTATGAAAGAATACATGAGTTGCTAATGCCATTATGTGAGTTGCCAGGTTACTTTCCACCAAACTATAAACCCCAACTTTAGGTGAGTCGATGACAGAATTAGAACAAATCTAATTACCCTATAACAAACCATTTCAGGAAGGGGGGAGGGAATCCTGTCAACTTCTCACCTAAAGCTAATCACCAGAAAGAATTAGAGGGCTGCAACTCCAGCCCAAGAAAGATAACCAAGTCGCTCTGGACAAGAAACGTCCAGAGCTTTCTAGAACAAGAGTCACCGAGTCCAGGGTTCCGTGGACATTGAGATGACCCGCCTGAAGCGGGGTCCACGAGGAACTCGGGCAGAGTTACCGCCCGTCGAATAGCGACACGCGGTAGACCAACAGAGGGCGATTGGACTCGCGACAGGCAACAAGGGTCTGCCTGAGAGGGACTCTGTAGATCTTCATATTATAGACTAGATAGTGTGCTAGGATGTGACATGATTATAAATGTATAATGGTTTAATGTCAATGAACAATGTGATATGATGTTAACTGTATAGCCACAATAAATAGGCTATATTACAGCAAAGTAGTTTGATTGCTTGTGTTATTAATACCTGTGTGAACCCAACCAGTCACCTAGATAGTAAGACGACAACAGGTATCTATGAATATCTATTGAGTCCCTCTCAGGCAGGCCTTGTTGTCTCTCTCCAGTCCGAATGTCCTCTGCCGGTCTCCGCGTGTCCTGATCCGACACGGGCGGTAACTCTGTCCGAGTTCCTCGTGGACCCCGCATTAGGCGGGTCCACATCAGTGTCCACGGAACCAGGGACTGATGGACCAGCCTTTCTAGAAGGCTCTAGACTTACTCGGGTCCTGCGCGACTCGCTTCTGTCCCTTGGGCTGGAGTTGCAGCCCTCTAATAATATATATCTCAAAGTGAGGCGGTGACAGGATCCCCCCTCCCCCCTGATATGGCTTATTGTTGGGTAATTAGATATGTTCTAATTCTGTCACCGAATCACATAAAGTTTGTGTTTGTAGTTTGGTGGATAGTAACCTGGTAAACTACATACTGACATTAAAAACTCATGTATTCTTCCATACACCACTTCTCTGATTTGTTGAAGAGATCCCTATCTCTCCTGTGTCCTTAACATGCTTATCCGACCGAAGTTACGTGACGTTTTAGTAGTTGTATTTCCAACCCGTCCTTCTCATAGCACCCTATTGGTACACAGATAAATACCCTCTGTATTACAGAGGGTTAACAAGACCGGAGTCCTGGCTACTTAAGTACACCTTCAAATCTTGATCTGTGTGTGCATTTCTATACACTTTTACTCTCGTATGTTATATAATGCTACATATGTAGTTACCTTGTTCTTTTATCCCCCTCAGACTACATGCGTCCCTGTTGGCTTGTTAGTGTGTTAACTAATAAATTAATGTTTCTAATAAAGTGACTGTATTTTAAATTGATAGTGTTGAGTTTTAAGGTTTGTGTAACGTGTGTGCTGAATGTGTGGCTTATTTCCAAGCGTCACGAGTTGGGATAACCTCAATCATGAATTACTGCACTGTGTGCAATACATGATCAGGCGCTCCAAGTAGTGGCGCTTAGAAGTATCCTAACTGCTAAACTAAGTATATTACATTAATTACTAAATTAAACTCACTATTAAACTAAGTTTTACACATGTATTGACAAATTAGACAAGTCATGCAATTCTACATGGAAGACGCAGACAAATTACAATAAATACGTTTTGCGTACAATTTGTCCGCCAAGTGTATCGTTCTCTCATTTAATCCTTTCACGCAGTCATTCATTCATCTTTCATTCACAATAGTATTTGGTTAAAATATATACTTAAAGTTGAGGTAAGTGTTATTGCCCTTAGAAAAATGGGCTAGGCGATATTTGCCCTTTAAGAAAAATACGTACTTTTTGTACGATGGATGAAACATAGGTTATAATTTAAATAGAGACAATTGTATAGGACGGTTCTTTAGCCTATGAATGGCACCGCATGTAATATTAGAGTAGAATATGTACAAATTACATGTTAACACAATTTATATACATCATTAATGGAAATATAATACATATTTAATCCTAACGTAATTAATTAATTAAATAACTAACTCCAACGATGATGTGTGCGTTGTCCTCCTGTTGTTAGCGTGTTATGCCATGAATGTTAAAGTTAGTATGGCTGTCTCTTGAGTGTTGTAGTCGTTGTCGTTCTGTTTCGGCTGTTTGCAAAGTTTCGTAGCAACAGCAAGTATAGATAGTTCTCAATGTCCCGTATGAAATATTACAGTATTCAGAGTCAGTTCAAAGGTTGATCTTATAGGTTGAACACAGTTACCGTTCATTCTGGAATCGTTCTATAGCTTAGGCACTTGATAGTATAGTTCTTAAGTATAGCTCTTAATGTATAGATGGTCTTAATGTATAGTTCTTACTGTATCATGTTCATGGGTGTCGTAAGTAACCTAATCACTGAGAGTACTCTAGCAGGTGTAGAGTTACACTGTTATATGCAACGAACTAAAAGTATCACAATTTATAATATGGCGAATGGTCGATGTGTTAATAGTCATTCTACTGGCGCATTCGTATGTCGTGATAACGTGTCAGCCAGAATGTTATCGGTGCCTCTGATATGGCGGATTTCGAAGTCGAAATCTTGACGTAGAAGACACCATCTTTGTAACCGGTGGTTTTTGGGCGACCCATGGTTAAGGACTAATAATGGCGAACTGTCTGTGAGGACCACAAAATGCTTACCCAAGAGGAACTTAGATAATCTTAATATACAGAACACTAGGCTTAAAGCCTCCAACTCCACTGTGACATAACGAGTCTCAGCCGCTTTCAGTTTGCGGCTCACGTAGAGAATCGGGTGTCTTACGCCATCCACTTCCTGCATTAGACATCCTCCTATTGCGATAGTGCTAGCATCTGTGGTCAAAATAAAAGGTAGACTTATGTTGGGTAATCGTAAGACTGGTGGATTAGAGAAAATATGTTTCAATCTACACATTGCATCCTCTAAGCTGGTACTTTTACAAATTTTCGATGGATGATTTTTAGTTAACATATCAGAGAAGACTGAGGTGAGTTCTGCCCAATGTGGAATGAATTTAGAATAATAGTTAATAAGGCCTAGTAGACTTCTGATCTGTTTCTTGGTGGTAGGTACTTCTAGATTAAGGATCTTGGAAGCAATTTTATCATCAGTCAACAATTTGCCTCCAGAAATTCTATGACCAAGGAAGTCTATTTGTGTATAGCATATTTCAACCTTGGAAGGTTTAATAGTAAGTCCAAAAAGAGAAATTTGGTTGAAGACTTGTTTAAGGGTAAGTAAGTGAGAAGTGTATAGGGCAAAGTGAACAAAAGACATTAGAAATATTGACTCACTTAAAGGAAAAAGCCCAACAGATGGGGCTGGTTATCAACCAAGATAAGACAGAATATATGGTAATTTCAAGAGACGGAATGGCTAAAACCTCTGGCCACATACAAATAGATAATATGACCATTAAAAGAACGGAAACATACAAATACCTGGGTACAATCTTCAACTGCTCCAACATCATAAGGGAAGAAATACAAACTAGAATCAACTCTGGAAATAAGATATACTATGCACTACAACATCTACTAAAATCAAAGGCGCTATCTCGTAACACCAAAATCACAATATACAAAACACTGATCAGACCAGTTGTGCTGTATGGCTCTGAAACCTGGAGTACAACGAAAGGAGACGAAGCCTTGTTACAAACCTTTGAGAACAAAATTTTAAGACGCATCTTTGGGCCCATTAGGGATACACAAAGTGGAGAGTGGAAAAGAAGAAGTAACAAAGACATTTATGATTTGTTTAAGTCCCCGCTAATCACTGGTATCATGAAGGCTAATAGACTACAATGGCTGGGGCATATAGAAAGAATGGAAGATAATAGGGAAACAAAACTCGCTTACACTCAGGAAATAAATGACCGTAGACCCCGAGGTAGACCAAGAAGACGGTGGAGAGATAATATACATACAAACCTACAAGCACTTGGAATCAACGACTGGCAAGAGAAGGTCCACCAGAGAAACGAATGGAGACAGATTGTATTTGCAGCAAAGAACCTCAATGGCTCGGAAAGCTGAAGAAGAAGAAGAAGTGAGAAGTCATATCAGAAGAATGGACGCATATATCATCAATATAAGCTACTACATCTGTAATTCCGTGTAATAACAATCTTGTTAGTCTCACAAATGTGGCCGGTGCGTTCTTCAGGCCAAAAGGAAGATATAGCCATTCATACAACCCGAGAGGTGTTGCGAATGCTGTTATATGTCTACAAGAAGGGTGTAGTGGAACTTGCCAATATCCTTTAGCTAGGTCGGTCTTAGAAAATAAGGATGATTGAGCCATATTTAAAATAAGATCTTCACAACTGTTGATTGGCTCTGCATCCGTTGTTGTTCTTGTATTTAATACCCTATAGTCGATGCACAAGCGGATCGTCTGGTCCTTCTTTTTCACCAAGACGATCGGTGAAGAATATTGAGACATCGATTTTTGAATAATGCCATTCTCTTCTAAATCTAAAATTTCTTTATCTAAATTAGATCTGTAATGGAGAGGAATAGAATATGGTCTACATTTGACCGGTCTCAGATCTGTCAGCACAATTGAATGTGTTATTCTATCAGTGCGTCCAGGTTTGTTAGAAAAGATAGATTTATACTCGTCAAGGATAGTCAAAATGTCTTGTCGTTGCTGTTGTGTCAAAGTGTCAGAGATATGTATGTCATTTATACTTCCGTCGTCAGTCATGATTGGTACAGGGATTTCAGTATTGTCTACGTCTGTCTGATTTATCACAGATGCTACTGTTTGTAAATTGTCTTCAATGTCATTGTCGTCGTCGTCGAGATCAATCGTCAATATGTCGTCAAAGTTGTCGTCGTTGTCGATATCACAGATTGTTGGTAATGTCTATATGTCTTCGTCGTTTTTGTCGTTGTAAGAGTGTGTCGTTAACGATGCTTCGTTTGTCGATGTGTCATTTCGCTGGGAAATTGTCGTTTCGTCTTCGTCAATAGGTCGTTGCGTCAGTTCATTTGTCTCATTGTTCTGTCTAGCATAGTATGGTTTCAACATATTTACATGGAATATTTTTAACTTTCCCTTTAAATCAATCTCGTAATCTACTTCTGAAATCCTTCTAATGATCTTAAAAGGTCCCTGCCAAGAGGTTGACAGTAGATCTCTTTTGTCAGGTAGGATTAGTAAAATCTCCTGACCGGGATTTAGCACAATTGTTTTTGCCCCTCTGTTGGCGTACTGCCTGTATTTAAAACCTTTCTCCTGTAGTGATGTTCTGGCTAATATACAGGAACGTATGATTTTGTCTCTGGTATCAGTGACCAAATCATAGGTAGAGATGGGAAGTTGGATATCTACCGGTTGTGATATGATTTCTTTATATATGGTGAGAGGTCCTCTTGGGTTCGCTCCGTACATCAATTTGAAGGGAGAGAACCCTGTACATGATTGTGGGACTTCTCTATATGCGAACAGCACCGTTGGGAGAAGTATGTCCCAATCGGCTGGATTTTCAGCTGTCACTTTAGATAGCATATGTTTCAGGTCCCCATTTAGTTTTTCGCAGATACCATTTGCGGCCGGTCGATAGGGACTGGTGAAACATTGCTTGATGCCTAGTAACTTAGTTACTGTTTGGGTGGCATTGGATATGAACTGGGTTCCTCTATCAGAAATGATTTTCTCCGGGAAGCCAAAACGGGAGAAAATGCTTAGTAATATGTCCGTTACATCCTTAGAGGAGATAGATCTTAATGGAAGCATTTCGGGCCACCTTGTACATAGATCAATAAGAGTAAAAATAAATCTATTCCCCTTATTTGATATGTGATTCAACGGACCTACTAGGTCAACTGCCACGATTTGGAAAGGCCTCGAGGCAGTTGTCGTTGATTGGACCTCTGCTGTAGGGTTTTTTCCCTTTTTCACCAGTTTCTGACATATATCACAAGATCTACAGAAGGTTTTTATATCCTGGCAAAACTTTGGCCAATAAAATTGAGTGAGGACTCTAGCTCTTGTCTTTTCATACCCCATATGACCTCCAAAAGGGGAGTCATGGGCTATTTTTAGAACTTTGTCTCGATGTGTTTGTGGTAACACTACTTGCTGTATCGTGGTTTGTTTTGTCGTGTAAAATCTAGTTAAGATGTTGTTCTGTAGCCTAAATGTCCACGATGCGTTCTTAGTTAATTTTGGTTTAAGTCCTACTAACTTAAAGTATGGTGTAAGTGTAGGATCTGCTTTTTGTTCATTTCCAAAATTGATGTTAGTTGAGTTTGGCGCTATTATTTCTAATGATTCCTGCAGTTGGTCAGTGTTGGTTTTATGGGTTGTCTGTCGTGTTATTGCGTTTGTGTGTTGTGTGTTTTGTTGCACATTTACAGGTTTGGTACTTGGCAGATCGGTAGCATCCTCAATTCGAGTTTTAATTCGGTCGTATCGTTCATAGATTCGACCGCCCCTGCATTGTACACCTCGGTGAATTCTTTCTGAATTACCTCAGTGGTTGTCTCCCTTGGTATTTTGGCAGAATGAGACAAGCAAGAATGGTGTTTCTTTTTAGCGTCGCTGTTTGCGTGGTGGATACCGTGTTTTCGCTCCCACTCTTTGATTTCCTTTTCAGAGCATGGATGTATGTTGGGTAAATTACCAAGTATAATATCAGCGACTGGATTTTCAAGGACAGCGCACAATATTTGTCCAGATATAAACGGTGTTCGAATTTCGACCAGAGCAAGGGGATATTTCTCTATAGTCCCTGAGAATGTGCGACACGTCACATGTTTGTCTGTGTAGTCTTTAGTGTCTATGAATGTTTTCTTCACCCCACATAGCGTTGCCCCGGAATCGCGAATTAATGTGCACTTTTTGTTATTTACAAACCCTGTTGAAAATACTAGCTTTCCTGTGGATGATAAAGCAGCGTTGGCTGTCTCATTTACAATAGGGATGGTGTGACCGCATAGTAATGTTGTGTCACGTTGAAACTTCGTACAGGTGTTACACCTACTGTCTGTAATGGTGTCAATAATGTGTACAGCATTCCCAAGCTCGCTTTCATTGTCGTGTTGATTATCACATTCATTGAGTATTTCAATTTCTTCGTCAGACAACGTTTCTACAAGTGCAGCATTGGCCTGTTTCAATAATTTACGTCCATCACAGTAACGAGAATAGTGACCCCAGCTATTGCAAAAATAACATTTGACTGCTTTCTGGTAAGCAATACGCTTATTTTTCTGCTTTTCCACCATCATTTTGAGGTGGTGAGGATAGTTAGGCGATTTGTCGCACATAGAGTAAGTTTCGTGATTGAGACCGCAATATTGGCATTTCGCTACTCTATCGACATTGGGGCGTGGTTTAAATTTACTCTGTGTTTGTTTGGAGTATTTGGTGTTCACTACTGCAGCTGCTGTATCGTTGTGACTTATGTTTAGCTGAAAAATGTCCCTATTTGCTGTGAAAAATGCGTTTCCCTTTGCCTCGATTTCCTGAATACTCTTACAGTCCATTTGTTTTAAGAACTTGGCAAAAGGTGTGGGGATGGTGCTAACTATTTTGTCTATAATAATAAGCTCTTTAAGTTTGTCATGGCTATTGTTGGTTTTAGCCGAGTTGATCCATTTTGTGCACACGTCCTGGACCGTACTGACATAATCTATAAAGGTTTGGTTTGGTTGTGGAGATAATTTGGCAAACTGTTGTTGGTAACCTGCAGTATCTAAAGAAAAGTGTTGGAGAATGCGTTGTTTTCAATCAATCAATCATGTGCCATGCCGGAAAGCGTGGGCGGTCATGATTCGCCATTTCACTCGATCACCAGAGTCGTGGATCAGCTCAGTGTTCCTGTCTCGTCCATGCCATGTGGCCAAGCCATCCAGGTATTTTCCTCTCGGTCTTCCTTTTGGTCTGTTCCCTTCGATTTTGCCAGTTGTCACTAAGTTCTCCAGTCCATTTCTTCTCATAACATGTCCAAAAAATTTTGACTGTCTACGTCTAATTTCTCTAATCAATCTACGATTTTCATTTGTCTCTTGTAGTACTTGGTCATTGGTTTTTCTATCTGTCCATGGTATTCTTTGCATTTTCCTCAGAAACCACATTTCTGCAGCCATCAGATGTTTTTCAGCTTGACTGCACATTGTCCAAGTTTCACATCCATACAATGTGAGAATGTGAATAAGTGAGAAATAAAGGATAAGGGGAATATCTTCAGTTTTGTCAATCATAATTTAGATGGTTGGATTTAAAAGCGGTTCGCTAATGGAGAGTTTTGTAGGGAGTTTTCTAGAGAATTGTATGGAGAGTTTTGTAGCGAGTTTTCTAGAGAACTTTATGGAGAGTTTTGTAGGGAGTTTTCTGGAGAACTTTATAACGAGTTTTGTAGAGAGTTTCGGTATTATGTCTCTAGTTAGCATTTGGCTATGATGAGATAAGAGGGTGAGAATTGAGTTGAGAAATATATGGGATTGTTGGGCAGGTATAGTAGAGTTAAGAGGTTAAGAGTTGGGGTTGAGATTTTTTCAGGGAAAAACTCTCCTTGAAGAAGGGGAGGTATTGTAACAGTATAGCTTAGGAGTGAAGAGTTAGGGAATGCTGCGCATTCATTAACTAGTGGGAAACCATAGTTGGTGAACGTGTGTGCACGAATGGGTAGACGTATCCAGGAGTTGCACACACGTCACTTTGGGGCTCAGCTAGCAGAGAAGAAAGTAAACATCGGGATTTTGGGCATACCATCATTATGCGGTAGTGCAACGATTCGACAATTAAAGAATGTTATAAAACAACAGAGACTTGTGTCCTATACGATCACGTGCCTTATAACCTGTGTGTACACTGTAATACAGGTTGATTTTAGGTAATCATAATCTTTTCGCATCTCCTGTGGTACTTTCTCTATTACTTTTAATGGTTCAAGAGCCAGGTTTCTCATTAGAATAAATGCCCAATCTGATTTTATGATCTTATGGTAGGCCATGAGACATTCAAAATTTTCTAAGTAGGCGCTGATGGAATCTCCTGAGCAGAAACCCTTCACGAGGCCTTTATACTTATTATATTTTTGTTCTTCCTCCTTACTTCTAAGTTTATTTACCGATATTTCTGCGTTGGACTCGATCTCCATCTGTTTTAGTTTCACTTGTGTATCGGCATTCAATTGGGCTTGCTTGGCTGCTGCGTCGAGCTCCATTTGTAATTTCTTTTCTGCTGCCTGCATTTGCAATTTCTTTTCGTCTGTCTGCATTTGCAATTGCATTTTCTTTTCCTCGGCCTCCATTTGTAATTTCTTTTCGTCTGCTTGCATTTGCAATTTCTTTTCCTCGGCCTCCATTTGTAATTTCTTTTCTGCTGCCTGCATTTGCAATTTCTTTTCGTCTGCCTGCATTTGCAATTGCATTTTCTTTTCCTCGGCCTCCATTTGTAATTTCTTTTCTTCTCGTTCTATCGCTCTTTCTTCACGGGCAATGTTTTCTGCGTGCGTTTTCTGTGCCCATTCTGATAGTTTCTCTTCTTTATAACCTAATTTTATTCCTTGCTCAATGCATTTATCTAAGGTAGACATTTTGTGTTTTAATTGTTTGTACTGTTTATAAAGTTAAATCCCTTAGACAAAATGTTGGGGAGTGGAAAATTTTGTTATCTCCCTTACTTTTTAATGTGTAAATCAAAATGCAAGGTTATATTGGTTATAAAATAATGAATATGCACACAAATCAATATGATACAAAATGATACATTGATGGAATGTGAGAAGTACTGCTCAGAGGTGTAATGGGTATGATATGAAACTTAGCTCTTAATTTCAGAACTCTCCGATGTTGTCTTGCACTCTCGCCACTGCTGGAAAGGTTACATAGGTAGCACGCGGCACTATTTGCGGAACAATCTGCTCGTGGAGTGAAAATATATTAGTCACGGTCAAAACACTGTCAAAGTCATGTCAAATATAGTTGATAACATCAAAATAATGAGGCACTTTGTATAAGTACTGCACATGGCGCTGCTGAGGGACTCAGATTAATTTCAATCTATCGCTAGATAGCTACTAATTTTTGTACAGTTGTAAAGTTAACAATTTTGATTCAAACAAATCAATGTGATATGATCAATTAAGTAATTTTATATGGCACACAATAGCTCTTTTACAAAACTTTTTATGCCAAAACCGGAAAACTAGCCCCCAAAAAGCCTGTCATCATCTTGCTCTTATCTAGATAACTGGTTGGGTTCATACAGGCAACAATAACTTTGTTCGTTATGATATAGAACATTTATTGTATTTAATATACAGTTGGCGCAGTGGGTTAACAGCCCGCGCATATTATCTTACATATCACAGATAGTTAAACATCAAACATAGTTGTCATACAATTATGTAGCACACTATCTAGTCTAAGTATATCTATGAATATCTATTGAGTCCCTCTCAGGCAGGCCTTGTTGTCTCTCTCCAGTCCGAATGTCCTCTGCCGGTCTCCGCGTGTCCTGATCCGACACGGGCGGTAACTCTGTCCGAGTTCCTCGTGGACCCCGCATTAGGCGGGTCACATCAGTGTCCACGGAACCACGGACTTGATGGCCAGCCTTTCTAGAAGGCTCTAGACTACTCGGGTCCTGCGCGACTCGCTTCTGTCCCTTGGGCTGGAGTTGCAGCCCTCTAATAATATATATCTCAAAGTGAGGCGGTGACAACTCCACCATCTTCATCGACAAGTAATGTGTAGGTAATTACGCCATGTCATGAATGTAATTCAGCGCCATCTATGTCTTCTTTAACAGGGGCTGGTCCTTTCTGTTCTGGAGTATGCGATGGCAACCCTGACTCTCAGCCGTAAACAGATAGAAAGGATGGAAAGGATACAGAATGAAGCTATGCGCATTATTCTTGGATGTGCAAGAGATACAGCATGCAGGGCGGTGCGCTACCTTCTTGATTTTCCAACCATGAAGGACAGAATACAAATTTGCCAAGAACGTGCCTATCTCAGAGTCAACGCAAACACACAACATCCACTGTATAGCGAGATTAAGAAGGCAAAGGGCAGCAGTCAAGCCGAAGACATTCTTCAGCAGGTGTGTTCACTTGAGGACTTAGAACCTGGCGAGGAGTGGGTGCAAGTGCCAACAGAGTTCTGTACATCCTTTTCATTGTGCATCCAACTAGACAGGAAATGCAGACAAGAAAATCCACCTGCTGTGGAAGCGAAAGTACAGACTCTGATCTTCGAGAACTCTCTAGAGCAGTGTTTCCCAACCTTCTTTGTGCCATGCCCCACTTAAGTCTTTCTAAAATTCATATTGCCCCCCTCCCCCGCCCCACGCCCCCCCCCCCCTCAACATATACATTATTTTTAATATTCAAAAATTGAAATGTTCACTAAAGAAACTTGAATGATAGGTTTTAGGAAGAAATCACTAGGTAATTATTGAGCAAACACAGTAAGTAAATTTTCAAAACATATAATGGAGAACTGAAATTCAAGTACAAAATAAATTTAATGAAAGATTTTTCTATATTATTTTAATTATTAGTAATTATTTATTATTTAAATTTAGTGAGATCCTTGCGCTTGATGCTTGCTGCAAAGAGATCTTATGTCAGGTTCCAATTTAGTTAACTTCAGTCTCAAGTCTCCCCGTTTTGTTATATTCAGCCGATTTCTTCCATTTTCGAATTGCCCCCCTTAACAGTCAAATTGCCCCCCTGTGGGGCGTGGGCCCCACGTTGGGAAACACTGCTCTAGAGGATGATGCTGTCATTTACACGGATGGGTCAGTCGTCATAGGAGTGAGAAGTTCATGGGCCTTTGCGGCTCAGGTCGGAGGGAAAACTGTGAAGGAAGAGTCTAGCACTTTTGCTTTGACCACAAGCAGCTGACTATGGAAGTCATGGCAGTAAGTAACACAATAACATGGCTCGAGACACAGACATTCAATCGGGAGTGTGTCATCAGTGACTCAATGAGTATGCTCAGGGAAGATAGAGATCTGGGTCCAAAGAGAGTGGCTGCTGTCCCTTGAGCAGTCTCGGCTGGCAAAGATTAGCAACATCTTCGTGCCAGGGCATGCGGGCGTACAAGGGAATGAGCAGGCTTGCAGGTAGGGCTACTGTGGAAGGTGGACGAGCCATGGACCAGGAAGACAATTTGAATGCTCTACGAGAAGTAAGTCGTTTACGAGAACTAAGCGATGACTGTGAATCTACAACCATGGCCAGACTGCGAGAACAGCAAATTAAAAGAGGGGTGGCCAAACAAGAACACTACGCAGGAAGCCAAAGAAGACTGATAAACCAACACAGAACTGGTGTCGTTAGCCGCTACACACTGCAGGATTTGCTGGGGAAGGGATCCGAGCACTTATGGACTGAATTGTTCGATGTGCTATGAGGATTATCTGTCGACTAACTAACTAACCAACTAACTAACATCTCTATTGCCTCCAAATTCTTCCTGATTTGTTCATTTACATTCCACGATTCACTGCCATACAGCAAAACAGGTTTTATGTAGCACTTCAGCACTCTCTTTCTTACATTCAGTGATAGTGTTTTATTGCATAAGATACTTTTCATTTTCTGAAATGTAGCTTTTTATTGCCCTATTCTGTTCTTATTCTCTGCTGTGCATCTTTCATCTGATGTTATAAATGTCCCTAAATATTTTAAAAGTATCCACATGGTTAAGAATTGTCCCTTCTATTGCCATTTCACATTTTGGTGCAACCCATTTCTTTGATATCATTACTATTACTGTTTTCTTGATATCCAAGGAGAGCCCTTTCATTGCACTCTCCGTTACTACAACAATGTCCAACAATTGTAGATTTTTTGTTTCGTCATCCGCCACCAATACCGTGTCATCTGCATATCGTATATTGCTTATATTATAATCTCTGATAAGTATTACTGGCTTCTCTTTGATCTCTCTCATTATTACTTCTCTATAGAGGGAGAAGCCGGTCTCCATGGCTAAAAGTCTTGCGAACACGAGCCGCTTACCACGCGTTCGAAACACCGCGGCGACTGATTTGGCAGCAGACCGTGTCGCACTGGGGTGTTAACGGTCGTTCAGAAAGCAATGGCAAACTACTGAACGTAAACTTGCCAAGACATCAACAACAGTAAAATGCTGGTGTTGAAAGCGATTTCCTGTAAATAGGATATGCCAAAAAATAAAAAAAACATTGAGGGAGTGGAGATCCGATAACAAAACACATCCTTTCGTAGCTTTCACTAGCTTTATTAGTTCATAATTTCCCCCTTTATTTCCAATTTTAACTACTGCTACTTTGTTCCAGTAAATATTCTATTTTATTCTGAGATCTTTCCCATCACTGTTGATATCTTCCAACATTTTAATTAGTTAATCACGTTTTGCTTTATCAAATGCCTTAGTATAATCTATGAAGTACAAATATATGTCTTTCTGTGTCCCTATTGGTCTTTCTATTTGTGTTCTAATGTTTATATTGCATTGTTTGTATCCTTTCCTTCCACACTGTTCTTCACTAAATTATATTTTTATTTTCTTTCTTGTTCTTCTCCTCAATATAAGTCTGGATAGAAGCTTAGGGACATGGTTTATGAGGTTAATTGTACTAAAATCTTCGCAATAAATTGCTCCTGGTCTTTTTGGTATAGCTATAAATACAAATTTCAGCATATCAGTCGGTAAATATCCACTGCTGTAAATATCATTCAACAATTTGGTTAATATGTCTACTCAAAATTTTCTCATTACTTCTAATTCTTCTATTGTGATTTCATCTGGCCCAGCTGTTTTTCCTTTCTTCATATCTTTTACAGCGTCAGCGGCTTCTTCTTTTAGAATAGATGGACCTTCTAAATTACTTTCTTCTGTTAATTCTTCCGTTTCTCCATCATATAATTCTCTTATATACTCATTTCACCTCTTCATTATAGCACCTGCCTCCAATAATATCTTGCATTTTTTTTTTAAACTTTTATTTTGTTCAAAACAGTTTGTATTTACAAGGTGCGTTGTGTGTGTGTGTGTGTGTGTGTGTGTGTGTGTGTGTGTGTGTGTGTGTGTGTGTGTGTGTGTGTGTGTGTGTGTTTTCGTTTGTGAATACAACATGTACATTCATATACACATAATAATATTACGTTCAAAGCATGGTGTAATTACTTACACATTACTTGTTGACGATGATGGTGGACTGATCACTTCCTCTCATCTCATGCATACTAAAATCTTTCAATAGAAATTCTTTCATACTCAAAGTATTATCATTCACATGTGGCTTTAAGTAAACAGATGTAACCGTATCACTTAATGGATCATACATTAAACACTGCAACAAGAGTCCATTTTACAAAGTGAAATGCAAACAGGCATGTGTGGTGTTTGTTCACGCGCGCTTGAGATAGAGGGGGGGGGGAGAGAGAGAGAGAGAGAGAGAGAGAGAGAGAGAGAGAGAGACAGACAGAGAGAGAGAACAAACATAAATAAAGACTAATTTGATTTCAAACACCCTGTATTTGCTCTTATATTTCTTCCCGTGAGCACATTGATGTGTCTGTCTTCTTCTTCTTCTTCTTCAGCATTCCGAGCCATTGAGGTTCTTTGCTGCAAATACAATCTGTCTCCATTCGTCTCTCTGGTGGACCTTCTCTTGCCAGTCGTTGATTCCAAGTGCTTGTAGGTCTGTATGTATATTATCTCTCCACCGTCTTCTTGGTCTACCTCGGGGTCTACGGTCATTTATTTCCTGAGTGTAAGCGAGTTTTGTTTCCCTATTATCTTCCATTCTTTCTATATGCCCCAGCCATTGTAGTCTATTAGCCTTCATGATACCAGTGATTAGCGGGGACTTAAACAAATCATAAATGTCTTTGTTACTTCTTCTTTTCCACTCTCCACTTTGTGTATCCCTAATGGGCCCAAAGATGCGTCTTAAAATTTTGTTCTCAAAGGTTTGTAACAAGGCTTCGTCTCCTTTCGTTGTACTCCAGGTTTCAGAGCCATACAGCACAACTGGTCTGATCAGTGTTTTGTATATTGTGATTTATATTGATGTGTCTGTGCATTTACAAAAAAATATATATATAATATAATTTTATTCAATTTAAATTTTCTTGCACTGTTCGTTTAATTAACTTTCTTTTGCCTTCACACATTTATCTCTGACTTCTGCATTTATCTTATCATACTCTTGTTTGTCGTTGTTTTCTTTTGTCTAGCAACTTTAGAATTTATCCAGTCATCTATTTTTTCCTTAGCTTTTCGGCTTTTCTCCGGTAATATTTCTTTGCTTGTTTGATGAATAAGGTCCCCTTAACATTTCACATCACACAAACATGATGGTCAAATGAGCCGCGGTGGCATCGTAACTAGTACACTTTCTCAGATAATCCGTGGCTAGGGTTCGATCCCCAGCAAGGCATCACAGTTATTGTCGAGCCAAAGTGCAGTAAGAACACAAGAAGATGTATTACTATTTGTAATGTTGGCAGTCAACGCACGAGCCAGACGTAGATGTGTGCTCTCCTCTACACTATTAACATTTACATAGACAGAATAACGACAGAAGCAAGTCTTGAAAGAACTTTTTTTGTTGGCCCTCACTCGCTTTGAACTCAAGCGTAGTCCATACACACTATTTACAATAGTGATGGACTGAATTTTGCGTGTGGATCAGCTTTCTTTTTAACAGTGTTCCTCTCCATCAGGTGAATCCACTCCGACATCAGAGGTACTTGTAATTTACGTCCCCAAGTCAAGGACGACAGGTCAACATTTTAGTCCAGCTGTTCGGTGTATGGGTTGAACCGCTAACCTCGGCATCAGCACACCGGATGTTTAAGAACACGCGTTCCTAGCCGTTCAGCCATACGGACCTGCCTTGAAAGAAACAATATTTCAAACTCTTTACTTTATGCGAAACAACAGACTGACCCGGCATAAATACGTTTTCATTTGCTGACGACCAATGTCTGTTTTATATCGACGAGGAACACTGCAAAGTCATATTAATAAGCTGAGTTCAGCATGCAGAAGATACCATATGAACATAAATACAACCAAAACTGAACTTATGCAAGGTAGCAGATCTGCTCCAGTAAATGTATAAATAAATAGTACACCTCTGAAACAATTTAAATAATTTAAATATCAAGCATTTTCACAGAGGATGACAGAATAGACGGAGAAATCGAAATCAGATGACAAAAATCAAGTGCTTTTATATATCAACTAACACTGACACTTCTTCTTCTGCGTTCATCCAGAGTTTTTTTTTTCTTTTTCGGACGTGATTGCGTTGTGCCTATTTACAGCAGAGCTGCGTTCTTGTGTCGTTAGGCCGACACATCCGACTTCTGCGGGCATTTGTTGACCGGGTTAACCTTCCGGACACTGATACTAAAACATCCAAAAACATCGGGGATCAGTGAGTATCAAAGCAGGGAGCAGTGGGGTGACATGGAGGTGGCATGAACGTCAGTCTTGGTAATTATGATGACCAATGAGGCCGTTGGATACGTAAACGACCTGTAAACTGTTTAGTAAACAGAACACACCACGGTCCCAGATGTACGTAATAAATAGAGTTAATTCCAGAATTCTATTAAATTATATTATAATCCTGACAAAAAAGTAAAGAAGGAGTAGGAGATGGCTTCAAGATTTCCCTATTTTCTCTATTTCATCATTCGCTTGGTCATGTTCCAAGTGAGTGAGTGATAGAGTGAGTGGGTGAGTGATTCAAGGACTAAGTAAACAAACACAGGCGGGAACCAACAATCTGATGTCATCGTTATTGAGGCGAGCAGACAACCACGGAAACAGCCGAGCTGACAATCGTGACCTCGTTACGCTTCCGTAAGATCTAAATATAGACACCGCCCCAGAGAACCCTGGGAAGGTTATTTACAAATGGCAGAAACAACACAAATTCTATTTTGATTCCTGGTTTTTGTGGAAGCAAATTGTGCAGTTTTCCTCAACAAAAAGTGATATTATATAGATATGTTGATGAGCCGGTTGTTGTATTTGTTGATGTTGTAGTTAACGTAACTGATTTCGGTAGGGATTCAGTTTTATAGTGGGTTTTGTGAGCCCCGCTGACGGCTTGTTTCTGATCGCCTTTCACTTTCCTTGTTTGTCCTGATCTGGGACGACAACAACCACAACAGGCACATTTGGCGCAACTCCAAGGAGAATCGCGATTTAATTCGAACTGACAACAAAGTCAAACATCTAGGAGATTTAATTCCAAGTGGTAACACAGTAGAAGAAAGGCAGCTGCTGGCAGTTATCAAACAAAGTATTCAGTACAATTGTTTTTGGTGTGGATATGGCGGGGGAGGAGTGCGATTCTGTGTGCCACTTTGTTGTAGAAAATGAAGAAATGTTTGTCGTGGTAAATAACATTTTATTAGTTCGAGCTAATGTTAAACACAGACTCAGTTGTTTACACCCTAAAAGTTTCCTAAAGAACATTAGATGTGCCATAGATGTTTCACAGAGCTCCATGGCACAGATCTTCTTGTAAATACACAACTTGCATCACAAGCTGCAACTGTTAGACATTCAATTGTAAATAGACATTTCATTGTCTTCTTCTTCTTCTTCCCGTCCATTATTAAAGTGCCATTGTTTGCAAGCATTGGCAGGCGGTATAGGAAATACAGCTGTAAACTCAGCGGAGACTTCATATTTATTTTTGCTGACTGAATCAAAGTTAACCCGAGAAAAATGAAGCTTTTGGAGAATTCCAATTTTGAAGCTGTCAATTCAGCATTGTCGATGGACCTTGAAAGTAGCAACACTCACCTGGATTTTCGGTTGGTAGTAGTTTTTGCTTTTTAAAAATTGATTTAAATAAACATTACAGAAAAGGACATTTAAAAAAAAATAATATTTTTTTTATTATTACTGAGCGAGAGTCGTTTTATTAATGTATTATTTTTATTGCATGTCCATGGGTCATGTCTTCAAATATTCAGATATTCTCCAACTTCTTCCCCCCCCCCACCCACACACACACATGCGTGCACACACACACACACACACCCACTATGACCTGGGCTCCCAGGTTGACCCAGCCCACATTGGACACCAGGAACTATTCTGACAAGTCAAGATGGCCGGTGTGACTGACCATCCAGTGCCGGTTGGACTCTAATCATATGGGACTAGGACCATATACCCTATATGTCTCACTCAAGATGTGTAACAGAGTACTTCACTTATACAGTATTATGAACTCTCATAGTGTGAGCCACATGAGAAGAAATACATTGGAGAACTTGGTGGCATCTGGCAAAATCGAGGGGAAGAGAACAAGGGGAGGGCAGAGAAGTAAGTAAATACCTGGATGGCTTGGCCACATTGTATGGTCAAGACAGGAACGCTGAACTGATCCACGACTCTGGTGATCAAGTGAGATGGCAAAACATGACCGTCCACGCTTACCGGCATGGCACATGATGATGATGACATGAAGTGGATAAAGAGCTCCCAGAACTCCACGTAGCTTGACCAAACTCCACGTAGCTTGACCAAACTCCACGTGGCTTGACCAAACTCCACGTGGCTTGACCAAACTCTACGTGGCTTGACCAAACTCCACGTGGCTTGACCAAACTCCACGTGGCTTGACCAAACTCCACGTAGCTTGACCAAACTCCATGTCTTTATTTGAGACTCAACAAGATGAAATAAAATAAAATGTATGCAGGTCAGCATGGCTGAATGGGTGGGAAAGCGTGTTCTTAAACATCCGGTGAGCTGATGCCGAAGTAAGCGGTTCAACCCCTACACCGACAGCTGGACTAAAATGTTGACCTGTCGTCCTTGATGTAAATTACAAGTACCTCTGAAGTCAAAGTGAGTTCTCCTGATGGTGAGGGACACTGTTAATAGGGAAAGCTAACCCACACGCAAAATTCAGTCCATCACTACTATAAATAATGTGTATGGACTACGCTTGAGTTCAAAGCGAGCAAGCGCCCAAAAAAAATAATAAAATGTATGGCCTAATGGCTTGAAGTGAATTTGTTGAGGGATTATGCCCCCTTAGGAGTTAAATTGTGAAAGAAAAAGACAGTATTCCTTTCTGGTATTACTACAAGTCACTTCTGGTAAAGTGTGTCTTGATATGAATTAAGTTGGATCAAGAGCCGACATCACAACACTCAGGACATTCCCATATGTCCTCCGCCCTCATACATAATCATTTCTTGATATATGATGGCATTATCAGTTATATCAGAAAGCAGTGGCAAACTACTGAGCGTAATCTTGCCTAGTACATCAACAGCAGCTGAAAAATGCTGGTGTTGACTGCAACGTCCTGTAAGGGATATGCAACAAAAAAAACAGTTATATGTTTGAAGCAGTGAGCTTCAAATGATGATCACTAATCGTGATCTGGCATTGACTTGTCCTATGCTGGGGTTTGAACCAGATACCCTTTGAGCCTGAGCTGGAGACCCTGGCCTCTCAGACATGCCTCCATGTTTTGATGATCTGGAAATTGTAAGATGAATTATGAGGTATATTTTTATAAGCAGATGAAGAATTTGACCATTTGTGTGTATATTTGTGAGAGAGAGAGAGAACGAATAAACTTTATTTTCAAAGGATTGCAAATTGGGCTCGCAGGCCCATCTTACATTCGGCCCTTTCAATCACTCATCTTTCAATTATCAATTGTGCATGCTACATTCACATAGGAAAACAACATTGTCAAATGGATTTTGTAAACATAAACACTGCATATTTCCATGTTTTGAGACAGGCAGACATACGTACACATGCACATTCATACACACACATACATACCTGCATGCATATTTAATCATTTGCACAGTCTCTCACAGTTATGCACACACTCAATAACATACAAATACACTGCATGCACGCATACATACCCACACAAACATACACATATACACACATACATACACACACATGCAGTCATATATACACACACATGCACTCATACACACACAAACATACACACACAAACATACACACCCATACATACACACCCATATACACATATGTTCACACATATAAACCACACACATACAGATACATACACATGCATATACACATGTATACATACACATACACACACACATACCCACTCATGCATACACACACTAACATACACATGCAAACACATACATACACACACAAACATATACACATACATACACTAACATGCACATACACACCCATATGCACACATACACACACATGTGTACATATACGTACATACACATAAACACACATACTTATATACTCATACAGACACATACATACTCATACAGACACAAGCACACACATATACACACACATGGTAGGGTATGACTATATTGTCTTCTTGTTACAGGATTGAGAGTTACTCCTGCAAGATGGCAGGCAATGACAAGCGACTGTTCAAAGCACTGAATCAGGAGAGTCGGGAGGCTCCCGGAGGGCTGCAGGCCTTGTCACCACCTCAAGCATACGGCTACTCCATGTACAGTACTTCTAACCCCAACGAGTAAGTCCTTGATGCATGTCGCGTGTCAGTGTCTTGAGTCAGTGCTAAGTTCTTCATGCTAATCTTGTGTCATTGTCTGAGTCAGTACATGTCTGGGTCCGTTCTAGGTTAATCATGTATGTGTTGTGATAATGTCTGAGTCAGTGCAAAGTTCTACATACATGTTTTATGTCTGTGTCAATGCAAAGTTCTTCATCCATGTTTTTTTTCTGGAGTCAGTGTAATGTCACAGCCTGTGCTATTGTATTTTAATGGAATAATAGATATAAGTGTCCTTAGTGGACTGGAAGATAATGAAATTATCTGTTGACACAAGAGGTCCTAGATGGAGCGTATGCATGGCCTAGATGGAGAGTATGCATGGCCTAGATGGAGAGTATGCATGGCCTAGATGGAGAGTATGCATGGCCTAGATGGAGAGTATGCATGGCCTAGATGGAGAGTATGCATGGCCTAGATGGAGAGTATGCATGGCCTAGATGGAGCGTATGCATGGCCTAGATGGAGAGTATGCATGGCCTAGATGGAGAGTATGCATGGCCTAGATGGAGCGTATGCATGGCCTAGATGGAGAGTATGCATGTGTGTGCACCTTCCAGCATTCCTTACACAGTACTCTGGGGAAACAGGTTCAGTTCTGTTTACCTGACCCCATGCCCTACATGAGATTAGCTGAACTTGACCCTTGGCTTTCTAGGAGTGTAGATATGAGTTTAAATCCTCCAGGAAGGAATGTGAGATGATATGAATACATCAGCAGAAAAGAAAGCTGTGTGTATTTTGTCCATCATAGATCATCAATATTATTCCATCAGCATGGAAAGCTCAATCTGAAGATCATCCCTTCTAAAACTTGTGGCTTGGAAACCTGAATGTTCCTGTTTGGAAATAGTGGAGCAGAGATTGCTTGTGGCACTGGATGACAGCAGAGACAGCACAAGCTGACTGTGTGTGACAAGTTGATATGGATAACCATTATGTTGTTGGTCTGCTAGGGATGTGTACAGCCCAGACATATGTCTAATGAATCCTGGACAGTTTGTAGTTAGTTAGTTAGTTAACAGATCATCCCCATTGCAAATCAAACTATTCAGTCCAAAAGCAAAAGCATTCCATAAAAAGCTTCAGAAATGTGGTTGTACAGAAGAATACTGAGCATTCTTTGAACAGCCAAAATGAGTAATTTCACTGTTTTGAAAGAGGCTCAGATGCAAAGACAGTTTACCACAAACATCAAAATAAGAAAAGTCATTATTTTGTGGCCACATTATGAGAAGACAAACACTAGAACAACACGGAATAGTGTCAGTGTACATAATGACACATGCTGTTCGAGATCTCAAGATGGGGAGAAGCATGATTGCCCATGCCAGTCGGCCAGGTACTTCATGATGCTTGCTTGCTTTAAAAACAAAAATTTCAAATTAGGCCTCATTCAACCTGCTTCTTTCAGCTGTGGATATTGTTGAGGTCCATGGCTTTTGTGGGTCTCTTCACCCTGATTCTTGTCTTGTGCGCTCTTACAAGTTGGTCCTGACTCAGAATGGTTATATCGGCTTTTGCGTATGTGGCGTCAGCTGGGGGGTTGGTTGGCAGCTGTCCTTTGTTCCCGTCTCCTCTGGTGGTTTCTTTAGTGGTGATTAGTGAAGGCTCCTGGCTCATCTGGCTTGACTAGTTGTAGTCCTTACAAGGAATTGGGGGGGGGGGGGGGGGGGTCTTTTTGCCTCCTTTTTTGTAGAAGCTTTATCAATGTTTTCATTTTCTTCCTTGCGCCGGTTGTCTCTTTCGAGTTTGAGTTTCTGTTGCCTTTCGATTTCTTCCTCCGTGGTCAGCCATGGGATGATTTCTTCTCGTCATCTATATAGTACTCGAAAGTCAGTCTCACAGTCATCGTGTACATCTGGGTATTCTATCAGTTTCCCCCTGGATTTCTTGGTCTTCTTCTTTTCTTTTTCTCCCAGCGCCTTCTGAACTCCTTGCGCTTGAGTTCCTCATTCCTTGTCGATTCTTGGCACTCCTCCAGGGTAGATGGAAGTGGATATTCTGTGCCTGCCTTCCGAGATCCTGGCGGGATAGTTGTTCCCTCTTGGGCATCATAGTTGGGCTGCTGGCCTTAGCTTGCGGTTCCAGGCTCGGTCTTTTGTTGGGTTTCATCTTGTGGCTTCTCTGTAATTTTTTCCAGTGGCTTCTGCTGGTTTATTTTGGGTTAGCTCCCTTTCAGTTCTTAGCATCTGCTTTGATTGCTTGTAGGAACTTTTCATTCTTCTTTGTCGTCACCGCCATGTGTTCTACTTCTTGTTTGATGGTTTGCTGGATCTCCTTTATTTCAGCAAGCAGTTTCTTGTCACTGGTTGGTACTGGTGTTTGAAGTAGCTTGATTTGTTTCTTTAGCTCATCAATTTGGCTTTCCAGTTGTTCTCTCTCGGCTTGTGAGATGCACGTGGCTGTCTCGCACCTCCGCATTGCTTCCTTATATGGCGTCTTTGTGGTAGTAGCGATCTTTAAGACATTTCTGTGTCTTTGGAGGTACGGACAGCCCAAGTATCTTGCACCATGCTTGCCCAGGCAGTTGGCACACTTTCTCTTGTTATTGCATGCTCGGAAGTCCGTGTCCTGCTTGGCCAGCGGACACTCCTTGAAGGCGTGATTATCGGCGCAGTATCGGCAGATTTCCGTCTTACTGCGACATGTTGCTTTGCTGTGGCCGGCCCTCTGGCATCTGGAACACTGAGTAATCCTTGGTATGAATCCTTCAGGTTGTTGTATTTTCTTGTTGATCGACACTTGGCTTGGTATCTCGCTGCTCCCAGTCGTCACCACAGCCAGCGTAGTAGGGATCTTTGAGTATGTTAGAATCCGCTCCACAGATTGAATGTTCTATGTCAGTGTGTGAACCAATGATGATGACATCCCAGACAAATTTATAATATTGGGTGTTCGACCTTAGGTTCCAGAACAGACCCATGGGAATGGAGATCGGCTGGAATAAAATTATTTTCACAGGCAAACAGTATTATGTGATATTCTGTCTAGCTGAACTTTTTTGTGTGAAAATAAATGACCCAAACAACAGACTATCCTGGACAACATGAGAATTACAAGACAGCTAAGTTCTTCTTGCATTTCTTTGTGGCTGAGTGTGTGAGCCAATTGCTAAGTTCTTCATGAATGTTCTGTGTCAGTGTGTGAGCCGATGCTAAGTTCTTCATGAATGTACTGTGTTTCTGAGCCAGTATGTGAGCCAATGCTAAGTTCTTCATGAATATTCTGTTTGTTTCTGAGCCAGTATGTGAGTCAGTGCTAAGTTCTTCATGAATATTCTGTTTGTTTCTGAGCCAGTATGTGAGCCAATGCTAAATTCTTCATGAATATTCTGTTTGTTTCTGAGCCAGTATGTGAGTCAGTGCTAAGTTCTTCGTGAATATTCTGTTTGTTTCTGAGCCAGTATGTGAGTCAGTGCTAAGTTCTTCATGAATATTCTGTTTGTTTCTGAGCCAGTATGTGAGCCAATGCTAAGTTCTTCATGAATGTTCTGTGTCATTGTGTGTGAGCCAGTACTAAGTTCTTCACGTATGTTCTGTGTCAGTATGTGAGCCAGTGCTAAGTTCATCTTGAATGTTCTATTTTTCTGAGCCAGTTCCAGTGACTCTGTGTTATCCATGGGTTATTGCATGTTCTTCCAGGCCTAATTAAATATGTATGGTCTTTTTCAGTCCCCCAACTGTGGGAAGCCATGAAGAGACTGGATCGCTGTGTGGGACGATCTCCACCAAGACTCTCTTCTACCTCATCTCCACACTAAATGCATCATTTAATCCTGACTATGATTTCAGCACAGCAAAAAGCTCTGAGTTCAGCCGGGAAACTAGCTTGGATGTAAGTCTGGCTGCATGGTGTCTTTGTCTTTCTATGTTCATCTTCACCAAACCATAATTTCTGAGTAATCTTTGTAAGAGTTATATAGAGTTGTCGTGAACTAATGAGCATGACTAAAGCTCACACCCGTATCGCGGTTGAAAGAGCAGTTTGTCTTGTGCGAGAAGCACACTTTCGACCAGGTCCAGGAGAAAAAAGGTCTCTCCTAGACTAGACTTAGAGGATGACTGTGGTCAAGAGTGGACCTGGTCAGAATCATTGCGGCAATGGCCACATTTACGGCCGCCACTTGTTGAACAATTATAGATATGTCATTTATTAAGTTATTATAGTGATAGTGTTTTAATGAAGAGTAATAGTGTGACTGTGTGAAGTATAGAAGTGATAATAGGTGATGAAAACTGTTCGGCATTTTGAAAAGTTTATGTAATTAATGTCTCACTCTGTTACTCTGAAATGGTAGAGGGAAGAATGTGCAAGAGTGTCCAAATAGAACGCTACTCAATAATACAATAGCAGCAATCTTGTATCACAAGCAGTTAGTAATCATACAAGCCATTACAACTGGTGTCAATCACAGACAATCATTCGTACGGCAAACAAAATCCAAATTCTCGAGCCAAGTACCAATGTCAAAGTGTTACTTCTGACAGACTCTATAGAGCCATGGCAACCTAAGACCTGTGAACCAAGCAGATCCTCTGTCATGACACGTGGGAGCTCATTCGGGATAATTTCTGTGATTGTGTCATGGCAGAGGAGGTTGCAGATTCACAGTCATCACTTGGTTTGTGTAATCACCCAGCCTCTCTGAGGGCATTTTCTGTGTTAGCTGTGCCCATTGCCCAACCACTTTCCACAGTTGCCCAGCCTGCAAACCCTCAGTTTAATTATGTCTTGTACACCCGTGTGGCCTGGCACAAAAATGGTGCTTATGTGTGTAGACTTGACCGCCTCAGAGACTCCACCCACTGTCTTTGAACCCAGCCTATCTTGATCTTCCTTAGCATATTCATTGTCACTGAGTGAGCATGCCTGTGTGGAAGTCTGTGTGTCCAGCCAGGCTGTTGCTTTAGTTATGCAGAGACCTATAACTTACAGCTATATAATTACATGGATGCACAGTCCGCAGCTTGCTGGAGTGCCACAGATCTAATGTCTTCCACAGTGTCATTAGTTGAAACACACTATAGTGACTATACACAAGGAGGATATTTTGAACACCTGTGACATCCTCTCAGGGAAGATACAGCAAAAGACAAATTATTGAGGATGCTTGATTTTGGATTCATGTGATTTCAGCATGGAGGGAGGTATGAGAGATCTAATCCATGTCTAGAACCACCGTGTTACCAGAGCAATCAGCATCTACACATTGACATTTCCTGAGGGTGACTGAGCATCTGTGAGTTTGCCCAAAGTGCTACAATATCATCAACCCCCTATTAACCATTAACACCGACACGCAGGTTGGAATGCAGTTTTGCAATTCCCCAACATATCTGGTCAAGTATTTAAAGTCAACTGCCAGCGATTTGAGAGCAAATGGCTTTGCATTGATTTCAAGTGTCTGAATGTTGATTGTTCAGAAAGCAATGGCCAACTTAATACAACTATAGTTAATCAGAAACAACCAGTAGATGCTGGGGTTGATTGCAGCATCCTGTAAAGGACATAACACTACATTTTTTTAATAATTATAAATCCAAACCATCAATATCTTATTAAATCAGTTGTTTGTATTTCAGTGGGTGGAACAGAATATCAACTCATCCTTGTTTGCTGCGTGTGGGGACAGGTTTGGAGCCTTCAAACAGCAGCTGTGGTCGGCTGTAGATGATGAGATTTGCCTGAAAGATTGCTATATTTACAGGTAAGTGTTGTAGTTGCACACACAGATTACTTGGTCATCTGTACCATCTCAGTATCTCCCACACAAACTTGGCCATCTGTACCATCTCAGTATCTCCCACACAAACTTGGCCATCTGTACCATCTCGTATCTCCCACACAAACTTGGCCATCTGTACCATCTCAGTATCTTCCATTCAAAATACTTGGTCCTCTGCTGTATAGAACACTTGAGCATCTATACTCTCTCAAAGTCTGCTGTATAGAATACCTGGCCATCTACATGGTCTCAGTCTGCCTCACAGACAAATGCCCATTTGGAACAGGAATTCAGAACCCTGAATACATCAGTCAAGACTAGTTGCAGATATCTGTGCTAGTGGGTGGGCAGTCAGACTACAGATAAGGAATACGTCAGTCAAGACTAGTTTCAGATATCTGTGCTAGTGGGTGGGCAGTCAGACTACAGATAAGGAATACATCAGTCAACAATAGTTGCAGATATCTGTGCTAGTGGGTGGGCAGTCAGACTACAGATAAGGAATACATCAGTCAAGACTAGTTGCAGATATCTGTGCTAGTGGGTGGGCAGTCAGACTACAGATAAGGAATACATCAGTCAAGACTAGTTGCAGATATCTGTGCTAGTGGGTGGGCAGTCAGACTACAGATAAGGAATACATCAGTCAAGACTAGTTGCAGATATCTGTGCTAGTGGGTGGGCAGTCAGACTACAGATAAGGAATACATCATTCAAGACTAGTTGCAGATATCTGTGCTAGTGGGTGGGCAGTCAGACTACAGATAAGGAATACATCAGTCAAGACTAGTTGCAGATATCTGTGCTAGTGGGTGGGCAGTCAGACTACAGATAAGGAATACATCAGTCAAGACTAGTTGCAGATATCTGTGCTAGTGGGTGGGCAGTCAGACTACAGATAAGGAATACATCAGTCAAGACTAGTTGCAGATATCTGTGCTAGTGGGTGGGCAGTCAGACTACAGATAAGGAATACATCAGTCAAGACTAGTTTCAGATATCTGTGCTAGTGGGTGGGCAGTCAGACTACAGATAAGGAATACATCAGTCAACAATAGTTGCAGATATCTGTGCTAGCGGGTGGGCAGTCAGACTACAGATAAGGAATACATCAGTCAACAATAGTTGCAGATATCTGTGCTAGTGGGTGGGCAGTCAGACTACAGATAAGGAATACATCAGTCAAGACTAGTTGCAGATATCTGTGCTAGTGGGTGGGCAGTCAGACTACAGATAAGGAATACATCAGTCAAGACTAGTTGCAGATATCTGCGCTAGTGGGTGGGCAGTCAGACTACAGATAAGGAATACATCAGTCAAGACTAGTTGCAGATATCTGTGCTAGTGGGTGGGCAGTCAGACTACAGATAAGGAATACATCAGTAAACAATAGTTGCAGATATCTGTGCTAGTGGGTGAGCAGTCAGACTACAGATAAGGAATACATCAGTCAACAATAGTTGCAGATATCTGCGCTAGCGGGTGGGCAGTCAGACTACAGATAAGGAATACATCAGTCAAGACTAGTTGCAGATATCTGTGCTAGTGAGTGAGCAGTCAGACTACAGATAAGGAATACATCAGTCAACAATAGTTGCAGATATCTGTGCTAGGTGGTGGGCAGTCAGACTACAGATAAGGAATACATCAGTCAAGACTAGTTGCAGATATCTGTGCTAGTGGGTGGGCAGTCAGACTACAGATAAGGAATACATCAGTCAACAATAGTTGCAGATATCTGTGCTAGTGGGTGGGCAGTCAGACTACAGATAAGGAATACATCAAGACTAGTTGCAGATATCTGTGCTAGCGGGTGGGCAGTCAGACTACAGATAAGGAATACATCAGTCAACAATAGTTGCAGATATCTGTGCTAGTGGGTGGGCAGTCAGACTACAGATAAGGAATACATCAGTCAACAATAGTTGCAGATATCTGGGCTAGCCGGTGGGCAGTCAGACTACAGATAAGAAATACATCAGTCAAGACTACAGATAAGGAATACATCAGTCAACAATAGTTGCAGATATCTGTGCTAGCTGGTGGGCAGTCAGTCTACTTGACAGTTGATTTCAGTTACAAAGTGAATGTGTTCAGGTGCTTGCTAGTCAGTATGAATAAAGTTAGTGGAACTGCGGTAAAGCTGTGGAAATTGTGTTCTGTAAAGGTGCATTGCTTTGTGTTATTTTATATTGCTTGTAAGTAGAAGCTCTGCCAATAATTGAATGAATGTAGTCTTTAATTTGTTCTTTTCTACCAGCTACAACCCAGATCTGTCATCCGACCCCTTCAGTGAGGATGGCTGTATATGGTCCTTCAACTACTTCTTCTACAATGTGAAACTGAAGAGAATAGTTTTCTTCTCGTGTCGAGCCAGGAGGTAAGGAGATAAATGTTTGTCTCAAGTACAGGCGCATAACATTGTTAAAACAAGTTAAAATCAGTCAGAAAGCCACCGCCACCAGCTCAAGACGATTACCACTTTATGGACAGACCAGAACAAATTATTCTGCATCTCAGAACATGATACAATAGATTACGCAACCACATGTATACACATTTCAAGGTTGGTGAATCAGCCATGTGTATTTGTGTTGCAGACAGCAGAGCACATACTCCAAGACTGCCCAAAATACAACATATATAGGCAAACCTTCTGACCTAGAGAGACAACAGTGGAAGATGAACTCTTTGGACCAATGTTAGTTAGTTGCTTATCCTTTACAGGACATCGCAGTCAACACCAGCATTTTTTGCTGTTGTGATCTCTTGGCAAGTTTACTTTCAGTAGTTTGCCATTTCTGAACGACTGGCACCCATACCATTTCGTAAAATACCAATGCAAGACGGTAACCTCTTCGCCATGGAGCCAGCTTTGACCACTGAACATACTAAAAAAGACAATGACATTTATGCAAGAGACAATGACATTTATGCAAGAGACAATGACATTTATGCCAGAGATTATCAGTGGTTGAATTTGTGAAGAACACAGATGGTTGTTATATGTTTTGTTTTAAAGCTCGCCACTTCCATATCATGTTTTAGTGGATCATGTGTTGGCACATTTTCTATCTGTTTATAATGGATGTAGTGTTTCTGTTGTTGTCTAAGATTAGCTTCATAAAGTGATGTATGAATGAAATAATGTATGAGAGCAGAGTGATCAGAAGGACAGAATGTCAGGCGGGCCTGTGTGCCCAATTCTTACCAGCGTGAAAATAAAGTTTGTTGGTTCGTAGATGTTAGTTAATGTTGTTAATTTGTCTCATCCCGTCAACAGTTGTTGATGTGTTTGTATTGCTTGGTCATGGACTTTTGTATTGTCTTTTAGAAACGATATTCCTTCTGAATTTGAGGGGGACCTGGAAATGGACAATGATGTCACGGATGAGCTCATGTTTTCAACGTATGTATTCTTGCTTACGTAGTACATTCCAAATGTCAGGTTTTCAACATATGTATCCTTGTTATGTAACACATTCCAGATGTCATGTTTTCAACGTATGTATCCTTGTCATGTAACACATTCCAAGTGTCATGTTTTCAACATATGTATCCTTGTTATGTAACACATTCCAGATGTCATGTTTTCAACATATGTATCCTTGTCATGTAACACATTCCAGATGTCATGTTTTCAAGGTATGTATGCTTGTTATGTAACACATTCCAGATGTCATGTTTTCAACATATGTGTCCTTGTTATGTAACACATTCCAGATGTCATGTTTTCAGCATATGTATCCTTGTCATGTAACACATTCCAGATGTCATGTTTTCAACGTATGTATTCTTGTTTATGTAGCACATTCCAAATGTCATTTTATACATTCACATGTCACATCGCTTGCATTGTACATCAAGCATTTGTTTCATACATAGTGATTAAATTTCATTTGTATGTTATTAACGGTTAAAGAGATAATAATTGTTTCATATGTTTATATGTTACATTGCTTGCATTGTACATCAAACATTAGTTTAATACATTGATTTTATTGTTTGCAGGGATGGAAGTCCGTAGATGACGTAACTAATTTCTTGTCGTGATTGACTTCACATAACAGATAATATCCAAATGTTGTACTCTGAATAGAAAGATGACAGACCACGGAAGCTCATGAGAGAAACTATCAACGGCAAGAAGTGTGGCGGGGGAATTATCGCCAATATTTTTATGTACATTTATATTTGCAGTTGTCTGTCATTACTCATTTTAAATTTATGGTTCATGAGTAGTCATTTTGTTGTTGTGTGGCTTGTGAATCATGACTTGATTTCAGTATTTGGTTCAGAGATCAGGTCTGTGTTTGAGTATATATTTCATGAATAATCACTTTTATTTGTCTAAGCTTGTTGAATCATTACTTTATCTTAAATTCTTTTTCATAAATTGTTACTTGTCTTAGTTTATTCATTATAATTATTACTTTTGTTTTACTATTTGTTTCTGAAGTAGTTTAGTATCATCATCATCATCATCCAGTGCCTTGTCGACTGGTGTAGGCGATCATGCCTCTCCATAAATTGAGATTTTCGACGGCATGGATCAATTCATGTGTTTTCTCCCTTTCGTGCCATGACACAATGCTGTCTCTCACTGTCTTCCTCTGTCTCTCTTTCTGCAAATCTTTCCGGTTGTCACAACATGTCCAAGTTTTTGTCTTCTCATAACATGGCTAAAAACGACGATTGCCTCTTTCTGATGTTTATGATAAGTTGTCTCTGCGAACTTAAAACTTCCTGATTGCTTTCTTTTTTTTAGCTGTCCAATTAATTTTTAGCATTCTTCTGTAAAACCACATCTCCAAAGCTTCCAGGGATTTTTTTGCTCGTTTACTAATTATCCAGGATTCGCAGCCATTTGTTAAAACTGGTTCTATGTAACATGCAAGAACTCTTGTTCTAACTTTCAAGAACAGTGACTTATTCCACAAAATGTTCTTCATTTGATAGAATGCAGTTTTTGTTTGTCCTATTCTGATCTTTATCTCGATGATGCATATTCCATCCGATGTTATCCATGTACTAAGATATCCGAAATTCTGCACTTGCCCCAAAATAACGTCATTTACTTTAATTGCACATTTAGGCACAGTCTGTTTCTTTGATATCACCATGATTTCTATGTCTTTTTATAATTCAAACTAATGCCCATTGTTAAAAATGTCCTTCAACCACTGTATGTTTAGTATACATGTCGTGAATAAGTACGTTTATTATATTGTTCATGGATCGTTATTTTGGTTTAGTTTATGATTCATGAATCATTACTTTGTTTTAGTTTACGATTCATAAATGTTTAGTTTGTTTTAGTTTATGATTCATTAATTATTACTTAGTTTTCGGTTTATGATTTAAAAATCGTTACTTTGTTTTAGTTTATGATTCTTGAACATTTACTTTGCTTTAGTTGTATGATTCATGAATCATTACTTTTTTTTTTAGTTTATGGTTCATAAATTGTTACTTTATTTTAGTATATGAGTCATTCATGAATCATCACTTTGTTTTAGTTTATGATTTCTGAATCATCATTTTGGTTTATTTTCTGATTCATGCATTGTTACTTACATTTATTTATGATTAATGAATCGTTACTTTCTTTTAGTTTATTATTCATTAATCATTATTTTCTTTTAGTTTATGATTTATTAATCTTTGTTTTATTTTATGATTTGTGACTCATTATTTTGGTTTATTTTATGATACATGAACATTTACTTTGTTTTTCAGTTTCTGGTTCACAATGACTAGTTTGTGATTCATTAAATGTTACTGTCTTTTCATTTATGATGTCTGAATCATAACTTTGTTACCAATTTATAAATCATGAATCACTATGTTGATTATATTTGTGGTTCATGAAATGCTGCATATTTTTCTTTGGAACATGCCAGGCTGTATATCCAAGCATTTCACTTGATCACTATATTGCTTGCACATTGTATTTTCTTGTCCATGCCAGCTTTTCATTCATGTTTTTCTTGTGTTGTCATCTTGCCTGATTAGACTTCATCTTTGTTTCTAATATCTAGTTAACAATGACAGCTGATCCTGTTCTAATTTGACCCTAATATCTAGTTAACAATGACAGCTGATCCTGTTCTAATTTGACCCTAATATCTAGTTAACAATGACAGCTGATCCTGTTCTAATTTGACCCTAATATCTAGTTAACAATGACAGCTGATTCTGTTCCTGTTTGATCCTAATGTCTAGTTAACAATGACAGCTGATTCTATTCTAGTTTGACCCTAATATCTAGTTAACAATGTCAGCTGATTCTGTTCCTGTTGTGTAGCATGAAACTGTTATATATAGCCAGTGATGTGTGAAGAACTTGATGTTTGTTTTTCTTGTTCTCACATGATAAATAAACCTGGCATTTCTTGATTGCTTCAAATATTGAAGACAAAACTCAAGGCATTATTTGTGGCATTGTTTTCTGGTGCTTCCTGCACCAAATGAGATCTTTAGGGTCACCCTGAAGTGCAAAGATTGCAGAACTCAACACTCCTTGGTTGTAGTTGACAGTGGTGACTTGATTTTCACTGTAGACACAAGACAGTTTGCGTTCATTTATTAGATTGGCATTTTCAAAGTTTTAAAATCAAATTACTGTTGTGTAGATAGTCAATTTGAGCTTTGATTTCATGTATTTAGCATGCTGTAAAAATATGACAAATTTGATTTTCAGAATGTTTACGGAAAATGCATGTTATGTAGATGGTATTTATTATTATCAGCTAAGTGTTCGCCCCCAGAATGCTTGTGGACATTTTATTTTTGTAGTTTTAAAAGATGATGGTCTGATAACTCGGTTGGCTTGCTGTATTTCAACTGCCAGATAGAAGATGCATGCAGTAGACTCCCAAAAGTCTGACTGTTTGGGTTCAGTCCGTTGTGGGTCTCCAAACATTCAGACCACGTCATTGTGGTGGATAAGGAGTGGCGCTGATAATGTCACAAGTGTGGGTTCGAGGCCTACATTTGTTGCCCATCATCAGAGGAAAAGCATTCACGTCTGCAAAATGTGATGATTCAATCATATCATAGACCCATAGCAGGACACTGATTTAGAACAAATTGTTGCCACCAGGCCAGGGAGGTTGATGGCGGACTATAGTAGATAACGTCATGGACATGGTCGCACGCAGGTTCCACGCCCGGGTTCATCGTCTGTGAAAGTCAGGAAAGATTGGCCACAAATTGTTGCCACCAGGCCAGGGAGGTTGATGGCGGACTATAGTAGATAACGTCATGGACATGGTCGCACGCAGATTCCACGCCCGGGTTCATCGTCTGTGAAAGTCAGGAAAGATTGGCCACAAATTGTTGCCACCATGCCAGGGAGGTTGATGGCGGACTATAGTAGATAACGTCATGGACATGGTCGCACGCAGGTTCCACGCCCGGGTTCATCGTCTGTGAAAGTCAGGAAAGATTGGCCACCTATTCCTCTGAGCATCCATGCCTATAGAATGTCATGGCTTCAGTATGTGACAATATCTGAGCATCCATGCCTATAGAATGTCATGGCTTCAGTATTGACATATCTGAGCATCCAGTCGCTATAGAAGTCATGGCTTCAGTATGTGACAATATCTGAGCATCCATGCTACAGAATGTCATGGCTTCAGTACGGGACAATATCTGAGCTATCCATGCACTACAGAATGTAATGGCTTCAGTATGTGACAATATCTGAAGCATCCATGCCTACAGAATGTCATGGCTTCAGTACTGTGACAATATCTGAGCATCCACTGCCTACAGAATGTCATGGCTTCAGTATGTGACAATATCTGAGCATCCATGCCTACAGAATGTCATAGCTTCAGTACGTGACAATATCTGAGCATCCATGCCTACAGAATGTCATGGCTTCAGTACGTGACAATATCTGAGCATCCATGCCTACAGAATGTCATGGCTTCAGTATGTGACAATATCTGAGCATCCATGCCTACAGAATGTCATGGCTTCAGTATGTGACAATATCTGAGCATCCATGCCTACAGAATGTCATGGCTTCAGTATGACAATATCTGAGCATCCATGCCTACAGAATGTCATGGCTTCAGTATGTGACAATATCTGAGCATCCATGCCTACAGAATGTCTTGGCTTCAGGACCTGACACTATCTGAGCATCTATGCCTGCAGAATGCCATGGCTTCAGGACCTGACAATGTCTGTACTACTGCACTTGTCACACTTGGCTGATCTTCAGAAACTTGTGTGGGTCTACTGCCAGGTCAGGCAGAGGGAGATGAGAGAACTGGTATGTTAGCTTCAGTTGCACCTCTTGTTGAGACATCGGAAATCTTCTTGATTAAGGCTGTTTGAATGAGGGATCCATTATGGAATTGGTGATGAGGAACACAGACAACGACAGTTGTGACATGTGGCTAAACAATTGCAGCAGGAACAGTCAACATCTTTCAGTTTCTGCTGGGAGAGGCTGATTTCTTATGGATGTGTCCTGAGTGTTCATGTTGTCAATTCTTCATTATAATGATAATCATACAATGTGCACACCCACATACAATTACCAGTCCCGCAACAAGAGTCTGCTGTGGGTACGTGAAGTTGAAGTGTTCGGACTTCTAATCTTGTATGCCAATCAACTTTAACATCCAACTGATTTTTTAAAGAGAACAGATAATTTCATTGCTCTATAACTCATTGTTGGGATGACAGGTGAAATAAACGGAACTGGCAAGCAATCGGGCACCTATAGTCAGACTTTGGGGAGTCAACTGTTTTTGTATCTATACATTGTTTCATCTGTTTGCTGTGTTAAAATTCTTGCACCTGTTTAAGAGATAAAATTATGACCTACAATTGGCATGGCGATGAGATTTTATGTCGTTTGCCTTAAGATGTTTTTTTTTCTCTCCACATATTCTTCATAACACAGTCAGTTCATGGCTTTTGAGATTGCCAGGTTGTGTTTGATGATTGTTGAAGTATTATTCTAATTATTCCCAGTTTGATGCAGAAAAGCCCACTCTGCTGTAAATTGACACACACAATTATGAGATAAAACAGAAAAAATATCTGACAAATGAAGAAACAGAAGAGGGGGAATCTTGCAGATTGTCACAACTTTGGCCAGACACACTCATCTATAAATTGACCAAACTGTGACAGTTGTCTTCTCATTCTTGGGTGATCATCTGTCTGCGTGGGTTGGCCTCCTTTTTTTTTTTTTTTTTTTTCTGCATTTCCATCCTGTTTCAGGATATTGCGGTCAACACCAGCATCTTTCAACTGTATGTTGATTCCTAGGCTAGATTACGCTCATCAGCATGCCACGACTTTCTGAGCGACCGGCTCCATACTCTCATAAGTCACTGGCGCGACTCGAACCACTTCTAATTCTCGTGTGCTCATGTCAACCGCAAGAGTATTCGGGGTTAACGGAGAAAGCTGGTAACCCCTCGGCCAGGAAGCCGGCCCTCCTCTGCTTGCCTTATGTCTTAGTGGTTCATGGGATTCTGTGAGATCTCTTAGTGGTTCATGGGATTCTGTGAGATCTCTTAGCTGTCCATGGCTCTCTATGAGATCTCTTAGCTGTCCATGGCTGTCTATGAGATCTCTTAGCTGTCCATGGCTCTCTATGAGATCTCTTAGCTGTCCATGGCTGTCTATGAGATCTCTTAGCTGTCCATGGCTGTCTATGAGATCTCTTAGCTGACCATGGCTTTCTGTGAGACCTCTTGGGAGTAAAATTGAGAGGCTACAAGACATCCTGGTGCAAGGAAATACAACCTAAAGACTAAATATCATGGCAGGACAGACTAGACCCTAAGCCTTGGTCAGCAACTGGTCTAGGATCGAAGCCCCGACAGGCGGACAGTTAGAGCAAATCTTTGGTGACCCGTCAGCTTCTGCAGCTTGTCTTGTTCCAGATGTATTGGTGTTACCTTTCCTTTGGAGTAAACTAGGTAGGCTGAGAACAAACGAGCAAACTTTATTTTCAAAGGGTTAAGAATTGGGCACGCAGGCCCGTCTGATATTCTACCCTTCTTCTCTCTTTTCTGTCATACGTTATTTCATTCAACATCACTTATGAAACTAATCTTAGACAACAACAGAACAATATGCATTAAAACGCATGGAAAATAATCAATAATTAATTATTCATTAAGGCAATTTTTAACATGGCCATTATAAATACCTAAGGAAGGTCCGGTCTCCCTGGCCTAGGAGTTAGCGACTTTCTCCGTAATCCCATATACTCTCGTGAGTAGCGTGATATGTGCGAGAATCGGTAGCGGTTCTAGCCACGTCGGTAACTTACAGGGTATGTGAGCTGGTCGCTCAGAAAGCAATGGCAAACTACTGAGCGCAATCTTGCCAAGAAATCAACAATCAGCTTGAAAATGCTGATGTTGACAGCGAGTCCTGTAAAGGATATGCAGTAAAAAAAAAAAAGGAAGGTGTAACTCACCATACATTTGGGATTGTTTATTAGCTAGTTGTCATTTGAGATCATTTCTAGGGCTCTAGGGATTTTCTAGAGAGAGGGGGACCATGCTGCATGGGCAACACATGGTCTCTACAATTCAGCCCAGACTTTGTGCTATGGAAAGATATATCTCCATCCCTGGTCTCTGCCATAGGTTGTAGCTATTAAGCCTTTTTTTTTTAATCACACAAACTATGTAACAAACTATCATCTGTCAAGATGGCCAGGTGCCAGTAACAGTGAGAGAAAGCTAGAAACTGGCAGTGTTATGAAGATAATCTATGATAGATGAGAGAAAGCTCTCAACTGGCAATGTTATTAAGGTTAGTGTTCCATTCTGGTTGCAAGGGCCTGAAGGACACAAAGGCAGCACAGGCTTACTGGACTGTTTCACTGTGATCCACATTTTTATATTGTCAGACATCTTGTAAATTGTTCCAGCTAGAAGTCAAATCACAGTTTTCAGATTACCTGCTATTTTTTATGACAAAACAGCGTCTGCTGCGAATCATCTAGGTCAGGTTTGTTTTGTTGAATTGTTGCAGACGTGAGTGAAATACATCCCAAATTTGTAAAAAGCATATTTGTTTTGTTGTATGATAAAAGCACACGATGCAGATTGTGGCTTAGCCCTGACAAGGCAGCTCGGCCGAATGGCCTTATACATAGAACCTGGAATTCAGACTCGTATTCTATATGCAACACCATATGAACATGTATTCAAATAACCAACATGTATTCGTATAGAGAGTGGCTTGTTTTGCTTTTTAATGTTGCTTCATGTATTGTGTCCTGTTTATTAGTGCAAACATGTTTGCTATTGTAGTATGTTTGCATTTGACATGTATGCAATCTGTACTTCTATTTAAATGTTGTTTGCATCTGATAATTTTAGCTGATTTTGCATTATTTTTTCTCTTAGTTTCTTTAAGTTCCATGATACTAGTGTCAGCATCTCATTGCTAATTTGAATATGTTGTTTGACATAGATTCTCTGTACCTCTGCGCTGCCTAGGAATGTGTTTCATTATGGACGCCTCCTCCTGAACTCTGGGTAGTGGATTAGATGCCCTGCCTTCCCAGATAAGGGTAAAAGAGTGGGTGTGCATTTCAGTTCAGTTTAGATCATCATCTGAACTTGCCATAGATGCTCCAATCTCCTCCATTGTAAATACATGAGCGTGCAGACTAACTGCATCAATCCAATGTTGATCGTTGTAAATCCATCAGAGTGTAAGAGCTAACCTTGTCTTCTGGCATACTTGATGTGCTGCTCTACCCTAGCTGCGCTTGAATCCCAGCAGTTGAGTTCTTACTGTTGGTGCTGATTCTCTCCATCAGTAGACCTTGTTTTGGTTGGACTTTCTAAGGGCATCAATGATGTCAGCTCAATCCAACTGACCTATCCACTCTTTCATTGCCCACAACCACCACATGACCTAGTACGAAGATTAACATAACTGCCAAAGCCTGCCTGGAGAACCTGCCTCGTCTCTCTGGATAATCTCTGTTCACTGAATTAATAGGCGCGCATGTAGGTTTGCCATTCAAGCCAACATAATGCTGCTAACACCTTCCATTATCCTGGTGACTTCCACAACAACTCTACCATCTGAGGGTGCCAAGAAGACCTGGACATGTTTTTGTAACTGAACAACTGACTTGACTGGATATATAACCGCATCATCTCCATCATAGGTGTCCTTAAACAGGGCCTTGACGTCTGCATCTACTGCGCCGAGATTTCACTCTGTCTCTTGCTGAATAACTTCAGGACAGAAATATGTCTCTGAAGTTGATTCTTGTCCAGGTTTGATATTCTGTGGCTGACGTATTAGTTTGATATTCTGTGCCTGACATATTAGTTTGATAGTGTGCTCAGTCTAACCTTACCATTACTTACCTGTCGTTTGTCATCTGCTTTTTCTTCTGGTAGCGCTTTGTGCAATGGTTGCTTCTTTTGGCACTTATTTTGGAATTTGCAAGAGCCCTACTCATCCATATTCTGTGCTCCTTGAGAAAGCTCATCACCACACAGGATGCATCCCCGCCAACCTAGGGATGTGTCTCCATCCAGCTGGGGATGTATCTGTAGTCCAGCCGGGGATGATCTGCAGTGTTTCATGTTGTATTCTCTTCAGTCCCACAATGAGCATCTGGCTGGAGGCATAGGTGGCCGGGTGTGTTCAGTGTTTCAAAGTGGTGTAGAACAACCAGCAGGCAATGTTGGATTACCCTCATTGGTACCAGGCCTGTCTTCTTCTTCTTCTTCTTCTTCTTCTTCTTCTTCTTCTTCTTTTGTTCACTTGAAATATGTCTATAACTGCAATGTTGTCTCTTGTATGAATCTGTCTTTTTTAGTTCACACAGCGATCCATAGAGTTTATCTTCCACTGTTGTCTCTCTAGGCCAGAGGGTTTGCCTGGGTATGTTGTAGTTTGGACAGTCCTGGAGTATGTGCTCTGCTGTCTGCGACACCAAACCACATGTGCACATGGCTGAGCCACCAATCTTGAATTTTGTATACATGTGGTTGCGTAATCTATTGTGTCCTGTTCTGAAGCGCAGAATAATGACTGATTTGATCATTCATGCCAAGCCTGTCTGAGCTTTCATCATAGCATGCGTGGGTGATCACGAGGTCACTGGCAAGGGTGTGTGCAGGTCCAGTCTTTCTGTCCTGAAGGTTTCACATTTGATGCCCTCAGGGAGAATAAATGTGAAAATAAGGCAATAAGGCAGGGGTTTATGGGGACGAATTATGTCACTATCCACAAATACAGGAGAAGAGACATAGAGACACAAGTTAATAGAATGGGGAGGACATGGGCGGTTCTGCCTGGGATAGTTGAGGATGGGGAGGACATGGGCGGATCTGCCTGGGATAGTTGAGGATGGGGAGGACATGGGCGGATCTGCCTGGGATAGTTGAGGATGGGGAGGACATGGGTGGATCTGCCTGGGATAGTTGAGGGTGGGGAGGACATGGGTGAATCTGCCTGGGATAGTTGAGGATCGGATGGCTGGGAGTGAGTTGGTCGAGGGCCATGACCCCAGTAGGAGGTCAAGGGTGAAAGAAGAAGAATTGACGTCGGTGACTGTACTCAGGACTAGTCAATACATCTTCAGTCTCCTAGCACAAGGTGAAGGTTGTAAGCTGGTCACTGTCATACTGCCCACAGGCTTGACCCAGCGTATAAAATGGGTCATCATGTGGTTTGTTTCAATTATTTCAAGAGACCTGCTGGAATGACTGTAATTGCTTAACACTTTGTGAAAATTGGCTTGGTTTGCTAGTTTTTCTTTCCTTGGAATATAAAGTGAAGCAGGGGAACTGGTTGACAGTGGAGAGTCTGTTCGCTGGGCTGAGATTAGAGCAATATTCTGCCCAGAAACTGCTACATGATGATGATGTTGGCATATAAATATTAAAAACACAACCCAAAAAAACCATTATTTATTATACATTTATTTACCGTTACTGATAACATAAACATATTATACAATTTGCCTTTCTGTTCAATCAATCAATCAATCAATCAGATGCCGCCTCCACCATGAAGGTCAGCTGCCATGTATCTCCAACACTGTCTGCCTCTCACCCTGACTGTTCATTCTGTCAGATTACTGTTCGTCCATCTCTTGGTGTTATCTTCCCACTTGTATCATTGTCTACCTCTTGCTCGCTTACCATTAGCCTTACCCTCCAGTATAGTTTTTATAAGAGTATTTTGTCTTTTAACGTGGCCGAAATATTTTACTTGCCTCTTTTATTTCTTTCATCAATTCTTTTCATTCCCAGTTTTTCTAGAACCTCTATATTTATTTGTTTTTGTTTCCTTTAAATACAACACATTCGGCCCTTTTTGTTACTGTTCTGTGTATACGGTTTTCAGTGTTTACCATAATATGTTGCATGCATTCCCTCAGCTCTTTAATTTTATAGAATGAGTCCTCTTAGAGCCCACATTTTATGGTCTCTCTGACAGTGTCAGAGTCAGGATATATATACATCCCACAATTGTTGGCCAGAGTTCTCATGATTTGCATACCAAATTGAAGATAGGTATTTGAATTACTGTATCTCCGGTTTTGTGTAGGTTGTAGAGAATTACCATCTTCGCATGTGGATACAAGACTGTTCCCATAGATCACATAAAGAGGTTGTGGGTTCGATCCTGGGCTACGTCTTCCAGTTCACGAGTGCATTTTTCTCAGAGACCCCTGGGGGTCATCGTTGGAGCTACAGAGTTTGTACTTTATGATACGCGTTCGGCAAGCCGCCCTCTGGAAAGAGACCGAGCCATATGGGGTAAAACCCAGTGCAATTAAGTCGATCCTCTCGACTTTTAAGCAACATGAAAAGGATCACAAGGCAGTGCACAAACTCTGTAGTAATGTAAGGATCTTTATATACTTGTCTACCAGAATCACATCAGAACTGTAGTAATGTAGGGTCTATATACAAATCTACTAGAATCACATCAGAACTGTAGTAATGTATGGATCTACGTACAAGTCTACCAGAATCACATCGAACTGTAGTAATGTATTGATCTATGTACAAGTCTACCAGAATCACATCAGAACTAGTAATGTAGGGATCTATGTACACATACAGCAGAGTCACATAAGAACTGTAGTAATGCAGAAGTCTAAGTACGTATATACCAGAATGACACATGCACAGTAGTAATGCAGGGATCTGTGTACACATATACCAGACTCACATAAGAACTATTGTAATGCTGGAATCTGTGCACATATATACCAGAATCACACATACTATAAATATTATTCTTAGTTTTTGGTATATCCCAGTATTTGTCTCTGTGCTATCTTGTAGCTCTATTCTGGCATTAGAAGCAGATAGTTAATCCCTAATCGACTCCACATCCTGGCATGTAAAATCTCATAGTATGTAATTATTTGGATACTTCTTCATTCCTATCTGTCAAGGGAAGTCAGAGAAGTATATTTGGTTACAGAATTAACTATATTTGTTCAAAATTCTTGCACATAAAGAATTTGATGATAACTAAATGCTACCTACATATGGACCCCTCAGTACAATTCCTACTATTATTGTTGATAGGTTTAGTAAGACCATCATAACAAGCATGGGAGGCTTGAGATCCCGTCCTACAAGAACACCCACAACTGTAGTGACCCCTTTGGGCAGTCACAAGGGGACTGGGGGCTAGAGAGAATACAAGGGAGGATAACAATAGGGCTATTTTTAGAACTCTTTTAATATTTCTTCATCCCTGAATAGGAGAGGAGCAGTCTACATCTCAAAGTAGTGGAGGAGCAGTGTACATCTAAGAGTAGAGGAGGAGCAGTATACATCCAAGAGTAGAGGAGGAGCAGTGTACATCTCAGAGTACTGGAGGAGCAGTGTACATCCAAGAGTAGAGGAGGAGCAGTGTACATCCAAGAGTAGAGGAGGAGCAGTGTACATCTCAGAGTACTGGAGGAGCAGTGTACATCCAAGAGTAGAGGAGGAGCAGTGTACATCCAAGAGTAGAGGAGGAGCAGTGTACATCTCAGAGTACGGGAGGAGCACTAACTATACATCCTGGGATAGGGAAGAACACTCTACAGCCATGGAGTAGGGGAGGAGCCCTCTACATTCTGCAGTAAGGGAGGAGCACTCTACATTCTGCAGTTAGGGAGGATTACTCTACATTCTGCAGTAAGGGAGGATCACTCTAAATTCTGCAGTAAGGGAGGATTACTCCACATTCTGCAGTAAGGGAGGATTACTCCACATTCTGCAGTAAGGGAGGATTACTCCACATTCTGCAGTTAGGGAGGATTACTCCACATTCTGCAGTAAGGGAGGATTACTCCACATTCTGCAGTTAGGGAGGATTACTCCACATTCTGCAGTTAGGGAGGATTACTCCACATTCTGCAGTAAGGGAGGATTACTCCACATTCTGCAGTAAGGGAGGATTACTCCACATTCTGCAGTAAGGGAGGATCACTCTACATTCTGCAGTTAGGGAGGATTACTCCACATTCTGCAGTAAGGGAGGATTACTCCACATTCTGCAGTAAGGGAGGATTACTCCACATTCTGCAGTTAGGGAGGATTACTCCACATTCTGCAGTTAGGGAGGATTACTCCACATTCTGCAGTAAGGGAGGATTACTCCACATTCTGCAGTAAGGGAGGATTACTCCACATTCTGCAGTAAGGGAGGATTACTCCACATTCTGCAGTTAGGGAGGATTACTCCACATTCTGCAGTTAAGGGAGGATTCACTCCACATTCTGCAGTAAGGAGGATCACTCCTACATTCTGCAGTAAGGGAGGATCACTCCTACATTCTGCAGTAAGGGAGGATTACTCCACATTCTGCAGTAAGGGAGGATTACTCCACATTCTGCAGTAAGGGAGGATTACTCCACATTCTGCAGTAAGGGAGGATTACTCTACATTCTGCAGTAAGGGAGGATTACTCTACATTCTAGATTAGGGGAGAAGGACTCTACATTCTGGAGTAGAGAAGGTGAGTTCAACATTCTGGCATACAGGAGGAGCACTCTGCATCCCATGAGAGGATCATTTTACATTCTCTAGTAGAGGAGGAGGACTCTATATTCTGCACTTCATATGAGCAGTCAAGCTGAAAAACATCTGATGGCTGCAGAAATGTGGTTTCTTAGGAAAATGCAAAGAATACCATGGACAGATAGAAAAACCAATACCAAGTACTACAGGAGACAAATAAAAATCGTAAATTGATTGGAGAAATTAGACTCAAAATTTTTTGGACATGTTATGAGAAGAAATGGACTGGAGAACTTAGTGACAACTGGCAAGATCAAGGGGAACAGACCAAGAGGAAGACCGAGAGGAAAATACCTGGATGGCTTGGCCACATGGCATGGACGAGACAGGAACACTGAGCTGATCCACGACTCCGGTAATCGAGTGAAATGGCGAGTCAGGCTTTCCGGCATGGCACATGATTGATTGATTGATTGAGGGGAGAATACTCTGCATTCTAAAGTAGTTCAGGAGCAGTCTACCTCTCGGAGTAGAGAAGAACAGTCTTGGAGGAGCACTTTACATCCCAAAATAGGAGCGAGTACTCTGCAGTCTAGACTAGAAAGTGAGCATTCTAATATATATTCTAATATATCCCAGAGTTAGGAAGGAGCCTTCGGCATCCCAGGTTATACTTTCTTCTAAGTTGACTAGTTAATCATACCTGGCTTTTAGCCAAGTATGATTAACTAGTAATAGTAAAGTTGTATTTTTCTAGACATGTATTAGAGTACATGTAGGCCATACACAGCAACCGACATGGTAACTTAAAAGTCAGGCAGCCATGTTTACACCCAAATACGACATTTTGTTGGTTCAGAATTGAGAACATTTAAGAATAGACATGACTGATTGATGTCATTGTGTTATATATAATACACAGAAATATCAGTTGTTGGAGAACTCCTGTATCCATTGAAATAGCATGAGAGAGGTGAGTTCATGGGTATTCATTGGCACTCGTAGAAGCAGAGGAAAGTAGTAGAGGTTGGATACGATCATCATCATCCAGTGCCTTGCCGGTTGGCGTGGGGGATCATGCCTCTCCACAAATTATGATCTCTGACGTCATGAATCAGTTTGTGTGTAGATTCCCTTCTGTGCCATGACACAAGACTGTCAAGAATCTTTGCACGATGTCTTCCTCTATTTCTCTTTCCACAAATTTTTTCAGTTGTCACGTCATGTTCCAGTTTTGTCTTCTCATAACGTGGCCAAAAAATGATGACTGCCCCTTTCTGATGTTTGTGATAAGTTTTCTTTGCGACTCAGCTTCCCTTAAACGTCCTGATTGCTCTTTCTGGTTGTCCAATTAATTGTCAGCATTCTTCTATAAAACCAAATCTCCAAGGCTTCCAGAGATTTGTTCCACCACAATATACAGTGTGAATGAAGACAACTGTTTTAGAAATGAAGACATTTGATTTAGGAATGATGACACCTGTTTTAGGGGTGTCTAGTTTGCCATGCGTCACTTAGCTAGGTGCTGTTGACATTTGGAGATTGTAGGATTGAATCCTGGTATAATCACTACAGATTTCAATTCTTATATTTGGCAAAACCACGTCCTGCAAATTCTTGAAAGTCTGTTTTACGGATCCAATTTAGCTCTTTGTGATTTTTGCCTGTTAGGTTCACTACAAGCTCTCCTTGGCAGTCAATGTTTGGCAGAGGTTGAACGGGAGGTGCAAGTGTGGCTGAGAAAAGAAAACTGCAGGCTTCCCAGCACTGGTACAGCATTGTCATGAGTGTATCAATGGTGGTGAAGGTCATGTTGAGAGGCTTCCCAGCACTGGTACAGCATTGTCATGAGTGTATCAATGATGGTGAAGGTCATGTTGAGAGGTTTCCCAGTACTGGTACAGCATTTTCATGAGTGTATCAATGGTGGTGAAGATCATGTTGAGAGGTTTACCTGCACTGGTACAGCATTGTCATGAGTGTATCAATGATGGTGAAGGTCATGTTGAGAGGTTTACCTGCACTGGTACAGCATTGTCATGAGTGTATCAATGGTGGTGAAGATCATGTTGAGAGGTTTACCTGCACTGGTACAGCATTGTCATGAGTGTATCAATGGTGGTGAAGATCATGTTGAGAGGTTTACCTGCACTGGTACAGCATTGTCATGAGTGTATCAATGGTGGTGAAGATCATGTTGAGAGGTTTCCCAGTACTGGTACAGCATTGTCATGAGTGTATCAATGGTGGTGAAGATCATGTTGAGAGGTTTACCTGCACTGGTACAGCATTGTCATGAGTGTATCAATGGTGGTGAAGATCATGTTGAGAGGTTTACCTGCACTGGTACAGCATTGTCATGAGTGTATCAATGGTGGTGAAGATCATGTTGAGAGGTTTCCCTGCCCTGGTACAGCATTGTCATGAGTGTATCAATGGTGGTGAAGATCATGTTGAGAGGTTTACCTGCAATGGTACAGCATTGTCATGAGTGTATCAATGGTGGTGAAGATCATGTTAAGAGGTTTACCTGCACTGGTATAGCATTGTCATGAGTGTATCAATGGTGGTGAAGATCATGTTGAGAGGTTTACCTGCACTGGTACAGCATTGTCATGAGTGTATCAATGGTGGTGAAGATCATGTTGAGAAATCATGAGAGAATGTAACTGCAATAATAAATGGTGTTCACTTTATCTCATTATTTGTTTGTAATACCCATTTGTAACTTATTTACTGCCTTCTCCTGGTCAGTTACTTGGCTGTTGGCTGTTTGTGAAATAGTAAGTTACTTGACTGTTGATTTCTTATGAAAGTCAAATTATATTTTTGTTCATTTTCTAATGAGCTGTTTTGACTGTAATTTCACTGTCGTAGACTAAATTGGAACGTTTTCTTGTTTCCTGCCGGTTTGTCGGGATATTACATTTGCTTATTTGCTACCAAGTATTTGGGATACTACGAATGTGCCAGGTCGGCATGACGCTTGTGTTATCCTTGTAATTTTATTTGATTCCAGTAAATTGTTTTCCATAGCAACACATTGAGACTACATGTACTGCACAATTTGTCGTCTGTGCGATATGTTTATTTCTTACTTAGACACACGGACTGTTGCACAAATGTCTGGTTTTCTCTTTATCATGATCATAACATGAACCCACACTGTTTTCTGTTTACTCTTTCTGTTCACTTTTCAGTTGTGTTTTATGTATGTATATTTTGTAGCATTTCATCAGGAAGGTATTTAACCGTAGCTAAGTACTTTTGAAATCATAATTGCTTCCCTCCAGGTAGTTTTAAATAGCAGTGTTCGTGGTTAGAAAGAGTTAAAATTATGTCTGGGAGTGAGGGAGTTAAAGTAATGGAAAATCTAAAGTAACAGCTAGAACAGATTGGGAAAAAGTAACGATTGTCTTGGAGTGGATGAGCTAAAGTAATGGAAACATCTAAAGTAACAGCTAGAACAGACTGGGAAAAAGTAACGATTGTCTTAGAGCAGTGGTCCTCAACGTTTTTTGGCCCATGCCCCCTCTTCACAATATTTTCAGAACGTCATTCCCCCATTTCGTATTTCTTCCCTAAAAATTTCTCTCCCCCCCCCCCACCCCCCCCCCCCCCCCACACACACACACACACACACAGTATACATAATGATGGAAGCTAAGTTTAATAGCACATACTAAAACAAGTCTAGACGTCCACATAAAACGTGATTTGTGGGTCTACTTACGTTATAAAATGACTTTCAGAAGGGTGAGACGTACAGAACTGTTAAGTATGAAGGGAAATACATTATCAAGTAATCGGTTCTTCTTCCCCCCCCACTGTCTTAGAGTAAGGGAATTAAAGTAATGAAAACATCTAAAGTAATAGCTAGAACAGATTGAGGAAAAGTAACGATTGTCTTTGAGTGGGGGATTTAAAGTAATAAATACATCTAAAGTAACAGCTAAAACAGACTGGGGAAAAGTAACAATTATCTTGGAGTGAGGGAGTTAAAGTAATGAAAACATCTAAAGTAACAGCTAGAACAGATATGGGGAAGTAACGATCGTCTTTGAGTGAGAGGGTTAAAGTAATGGAAACACCTAAAGTAATAGCTAGAACAGACTGAGGAAAAGTAATGATTGTCTGGGAGTGAGGGAGTTAAAGTAATGGAGATATCAGAAGTAACAAACTAATTGACCTGTGGTCAGTTTGCATGGAATAGAAAACATTAACTCATGATGATAATAATTTTCAATATACTTTGAAATGGTTTTTATTAATAGTAACATTTTGAAGCAATATTTAAGATGCTCGTAACCATTAGGTAAATCATTTTCAGCATATATTGAAATGGTTTTCTTTATCCTATAAAGCTGTTCATGTATTGCTAATATGGTATTCACCATTGGGTACAGTAGTTTTTTTCAGCATGTGGTGAAGTGATTTTCATTAGGTAAAATCTGTCAGCAGTGTGGTCTCAAGGTATGGCGTCTGCCTCGAGTGCTGGAGGTCCCGGGTTCAAGCCCCAGTGAGCGCCGGGATTTTTTCATGTGGATTTCTAGTAACAAAATTTCCCCTGGTCTCTGGATAGTGAGATCGGACGCCTGTGTAAAAATTCCTTGGCAGTTGGAAATTGAAAAAGAATAGCCTAACGGCGCTGCCCGGGCAAAATTTTGAGTTAAAAATCTATACAAAGTATTTCAGGATCCTTGCCAGTGCTATAAATTTTGTGCACTTAGCTGAGATTCTCCGGATTCGAGCTTGAGTTAGGAGTAGAACGGGGCACTTATGGGTTACACCTGTGTGCCTGATGTTGATCTGCCGACTAAACTAAACTAAATTTTTACAGTTATGTTAAATATTTTCATAATGCAATTAAATGGTTATCATCATAGGGTAAAATTTGTCAGCATAGGATGAAATGGTATTTTCTGTGAAGTAACATTATTTTCAGCATGTAGTAAAGTGACCGTAGACCCCGAGGTAGACCAAGAAGGCGGTGGAGAGATAATATACATACAGACCTACAAGCACTTGGAATCAACGACTGGCAAGAGAAGGTCCACCAGAGAGACGAATGGAGACAGATTGTATTTGCAGCAAAGAACCTCAATGGCTCGGAATGCTGAAGAAGAAGAAGAATGTAGTAAAGTGGCTTTCATCATTAGGTAACATCTTGCAGCAACTGATGAAGTGGTTTTTACCCATAAGTGTAGTGGTTTTCATAATTGAGTGGAATGTTTTAAGCATTGAATAAAGTTGCTTTAACAATTATATAAGGGGGCTGCGTGGTCTCGAGGTATGGTTTCCGCCTTGAGTGCTGGAGGTCCCGGGCTCAAGACCCGGTGAGGACTGGGTTTTTTTCACGTGGGCTTCTAGTAATAAAATTTCCCCTGGTCTCTGGGTAGTGAGATCGGACGCCCGTGTGTATTGTTGCGCACGTACAAAATCCCTTGGCAGTTGGAAATCGAAAAAGAGTAGCCTAATGGCGCTGCCCAGGCAAAATTTCGAGTTAAAAATCTATCCGAAGTATTTCAGGATCCTCGCCGGTGCTACGGAGTTCGTGCACTGAGCTGAGTTTCTCCAGACTCAGGTTTGAGTTAGGAGGAGAACGGAGCAATTATGGGTTGCACCCATGTGCCGTGATGTTGATCCATCGACTAAACTAACAATTATGTAAATAGATTGTCAGCATAAGATGAGATTTCATTGTTACGGTTCCCTCAAAAGAGTAATAAAGTAGAGAGAAGAAGAAGATTCAGTAACATTTTTCAGCATTATATAGAGTGGCTTCTACCATTTGGTGAAGTGTTTTTAGCAGTCAGTAGCAGTACTTGTTATGTAAATTGGGTTTCAGCATAAAGTAGAATTGTCTTTAGCATTGAGTAAAATGGCTTTAACAAAATGTATAAAGACACCCTGTTCTGCATTTAGCATTAAGTAAAATGGTTTTAACAGATGTATAAAGACACCCATTTTTGCATTTAGCATTAAGTAAAGTGGTTTTAACAGAATGTAGAAAAACACCCCCTTTTTGCGTTGAGTAGAGTGGCATTATTTCCTCACTTATGCATGTTTCAGATGACAGAGGGCAGTGGAGAGCTGTGACGACTGATGTTTCCTTCATGACATTCCTGCGACCCACATCCAGGGTTGTAGGATGATGATGAAGTGGCTTTAAGAAATAATTTATAGATGCTTTAACATATTAAGTACATTGGTTCTCAGCAATAACGGTTATTGTTTTGTAAATTAAACACACTGGTGATTTAAATTTATATGTATGCATATGTATAAATGCTTTATTAAACTGGTTTTTGACAGTTAGTTAAATTGTATTTTAACATTCGGTAAAATGGTTTTTAACAATTAATTACATTTTGTTATATTTAGTAATGTGGTTGTTCAACAATTATATTCCTTTAAAACATACAGTAAAGTGTTTTTAATAGTTGAATATATTTATAGCATTCATTAAAGTGTTTTTAACAATTAATTAGATTCTTTTGTAAAATTACCTCAATTGGTTTTTAACAGTTAGTTATATTTTGTGGCATTCTTTAAAATGGTGTTTTAATAATTAGTTAAATTATTTTGTTATATTCAGTAAAATGATTGTGTAACAATTATATGTAATTATAGCATTCAGTAAAGAGTGGTTCTTAAAAATTAATCTGATTCTTTTGTTACATTGAATAAAGTGGTTTTTAAATGTTACATATTTGTGTAAAATAAGTAATTAACGATTAGATTCTTTTGTAACATGTGCTTTTCCCCCCTAATTACATTCCTTTGTAGCATTAAGTAAAGTGGTCTTTAACAGTTGGATCCTTTTAATAACCCATTCAGTAAACTAGTTTTTAACAGTTAAATAATTTGTAACATTTAGTAAAGTGATTTTTAACAGTTAAATAATTTGCAACATTCAGTAAAGTGGTTGTTAACAATTAGTTAGATACTTTAGCAGCATTCAGTAAAGTGGTTGTAAAGATTTTGTTTTTCAGCATTAAGTAAGGATCTTTGCCAGAACCGTGAACATTTGCACACATCTAATGTTATCAATATAATGTTTCATGGTTGAGATTGTCACTAAAATGTGTATATATGTGAGTGTGTTTGTACGTTTTCATAATTTTATACCAGAAATACTACTTGTGTGTACCGATATGTGAACCGTTTCTATTGTTGTTTAGCCACCGGCATGTTTGCATATTTGTAAATAATACCCACTTTATTGAAGCTAACATAGAATCACCATCATGTGGTCTGGGCGACCCTTAAGTGCTCTTTCTCCGTTAGGGCATGTAGGAGGACCTAGATGATGATGGGTACTTGAGTATTTTAGCGGTGGGAAGCCAATCCCTAGTTCGAGTGCTGGGTTTTCAAGTTCACCTTCCTGTAGTATTGGACTTGTCACCTTGTCCACCAGTTGCTGGTCAAATCAACAGAGCAGTTTTTGATCACCTTGTACAGCAGTTTTTGATCACCTTGTACAGCAGTATTTGGTCAGGTTGTCCAGTAACATTTGGTCACCTTGTCCAGTAGCATTTAGTTACTTTATTCAGTAGTAAGTGGTCAACTCATCCAGCGGTGGTGGTCAATTTGTCTAGCAGTAGTGGTCAATTCACCCGGCAGTGCGCAGTCAATTCATCCAGCAGTGGATGGTCAATTCGTCTAGCAGTCGGTGTTCAGTTCATCCACCATTTGGTGGTCAATTCATCTAGCAGTGGATGATCAACTCAAGGTCAACTCATCCACCAGCAGGGGTGGTCAACTCATCTACTATTGGGTGGTCAATTCATCCATTAGCACTTCCCTGTTTGGAACACCCGACTCTCATACTGTGGAAATCAAGGCAACACAATCTCCTCCTGAAGTACTCTCACAGTACCAGAAAAGTAATACAGTTATTGTTCGTCACTATTTCTGCGCACTATGTTGTTGTTGTCCCTTGATGAAACCTGTGTAAGAAACATTTGCTTGTGTCTGTGTGTGTGTTTCCTTTTGTCAAGTTTCCTGCTAATATTTTATGTTAATTTGGATCCCTGTTTGAAATAATGCTTCTCATTGGTTTGCTGGTTCAGTGACAAGCGACCAGTCATACCACAGCCTTCACAAGCAATCACGATTCATCGATTGAACCCGTTTTGTGGACACTGGCATAGTGTGGTTGCTAATATAGAGTCTGGTAGGAATGGGTTCAACACTTTTAGGTGACGTTTTCATGGTCCATACTGGCGTAGTGCTCAAAGTGCTTATTGGCTAAGACAGAGGTGCAGGTTCAACCCTTGCAGTAGCCGGGTATTTCTGCAAATCACTGTGTTTCCTCTTTAGCATGCTCATGAGTCACACAAAATGCATGCACGTATGTAGTCCAGGGATTCAAACCAATGTAGTGTCATTGTCACAGTCAGCACATATACAGGATGTTTGTAAAGTCTCACTACACTTTGTATATAGAACCAATTTGAAAAATTCTTTCTTCCGTTGATAACACCATTCTGTTTGGAGTGCAAAGAATTACTTCAGCAGATGACAACCATTCGCTGCATATTTCTTTATGATGGCCTGTGGAGCACATTTGTTGATGACATGTACTTAATTTTTCAAATTTGTTCTACAAACAAAGTGTAGTGAGACTTTACAAACACCTTGTAGTATGAGTGTTTAGTCAATTACTAATCCTGATCTGGCTCTCATTTAGAGTATAGTTCTTTATATATACATGATTTCTGTGCTTTATAGTGGAGCAATGTATACTTCCACAAATGAGGTAAGTTCATCATAACTAGCAACTAAAGGTTATAACTAACAACAACAGAAAGACATAACTAACAACAATCAGTTATAACTAAGAACAACAAAAGGTAATACCCAACAACAATCAGTTATAACTAAGAACAACAAAAGGTAATACCCAACAACAATCAGTTATAACTAAGAACAACAATAAGTAATACTCAACAACAAGCAGTGAGACACCCCTATGCCACGCCTGGAGATGTGTTGGGTATAGGATGCTGACCCCCGTATTCATACAGTCAATGTCATCAGCATCACCCAGCCTGCCTTGACCTCCCAGTCAGGGTCCTGCTACCCATTGTAGGCTAGATCATCCTTGTTTCTGTGAAATCCCCACCCAGAGCAGGATTTGAACCCACACCCACTGGACCAACAGGCAAGCGTAGAACTTATGATTCATCATATTTGTTACATATAATATTGTTCCTTCTATAATGTATAATGTCTAAGGTATAGGTTCGTGTGTGAAGTATAGTTCCTCATGTAATGTAAAGTTCATATTATAACATAATGACTATTTGTATAATTTTGTGTTCTGAAATAAACGGTGAATCCAGGAACACGTTTGGTTTAGTCAAGACTTTAAGTGTATGTATTTGGGGGAAGTCAGAGAGGAAAAGTCGCCAGCCTGCAATGATAGGGGCAAGTTAAGGAGATTAAATGTAGAAGAATGCTGCTTGTAAACTGTTCAGGACCTCTGATAAACGTGAGAAGGGTTTGCGCGAAGTGTGGCAGCACCTCAAAAGTAATGCATGGTTACCTTCTGAGGAGCAGAAAGATAACGCAAAAAAAAAATAAATAAGGAAAGTTCTTAGGGTTACCTCCCCAGTTTGCAAGAGATTTGTTCGGACAGCCACGAGCTAACATTTTGCAGCATTAGAAAACGTTATTTTTACCACTAGGTACAGAATGGGGGGAAAGAGGAGCTAGAAAAGCAGTTGATGACACCATACTCAGATTATCAGAGAGAAGTCCCAATCGGTGAGTTGGAAGGCCAAAGAAAACATCGATTGATTTCAACGCAAAACCTCCGCCGTGGAGGGACATTGTGGCATTCGTAAAGAAAGCCAATAGCTTCGGTGGAGAAGCGCAATTGGGAGGAGACAAGCTTTACCCTGGTGCAGGAGAAGCAACCTAAAGATTAAATTTCTTGGCAGAGCAGACCCGGTCCTAAGCCTTGGTCGGCAACTGGTCTAGGGTGGAATCTCCGACAGGCGGACAGTTAGAGCATTGCTTTGCTGCAGCAGCAGCTTGTCGTGTCCCAGATGTATTGGTGTGACCTTTCCTCTGGAGTAAACTAGACAGGCCAAGAGAGGGATCATGTTGCACGAGCAACACATGGTCTCTAAATTTAGCCAGGCTTTGTGCTATGGAGAGGTAGTATGACTCCATGTTACAAACCTTTTGTCTATCATGACGACAAGGTGTCACAGCGGCAACGAGCACCACCCAGTAGGCAGATCCTACAAACGGTAGATTAGAAGAATGGTAGAGGAAGCGAGCACCATCTGGTAGGCAGATCCTATAGTCTAAGAAGAAGAAGCCCAAACAGCGACCTTGTCTGGAAAACTTCACCTGACTAACATGTATAACGGTGACAACGCACAGAAACAAACAAAGCTGTTTATACTGCTTCAGAATGTTATTTTACTATTACTGCTGTTATAACTACAACTGCCGCTGCTGCTAACTACTACAGCTGATACTGATATTAGTACATTACATTACTATTATTATTGTTGTGTTAAGATGGCTGACGGAAGGCTCCAGCAGAGCTCTCCTGTCTCTTGCGGTGTGTAGAACAATGGTGAGAATTCGTAACACTTGGGGTTTCTCGTGTACACGAATGGGCTACGTCGAACCTTGATCAAGTTGGATGTGATGTGTCCCGGTAGGAGCATCTCATTGGCCGGGTCTGACCTGTCGAAGCGGCCCACATGCGGGTTGGGGCAGCGCCTGGTGAACTCTCTGTATTCCTCTAAGTGTAGGGGCAGCCTGACGTCTGCCGTGTAGTCTTTGGGGGGCGGGAGACGGTATTGTTTCCCGCCAATAATCTTGTACGTTCTGTATCCCAGATCATACATTTTCATATCGTAAGCTGTTTCCGTGGCGATTTCGCTGCTGCGTCTGTCGGGTGGCATGGCCTGTGGGGTAGGTGGAACACCTGGGTTTGGTTCGGCTTTGTAGGTGGCCTAGAAGCTCCATGCACGGTGTTGCTCGATTGTAAGGTTTTCTGGAAGTCTTTATCTCAGGCACATCCAGCTGACACGGAAATGGGGTATACATTGAGTAGTCGCAACACTGTCTGGGAATACAGCCTGGTCGTTCATCAGAAACGGCTCCGCACTCCGCATTGTTGTTTCGGCATAGACTATAGTTGTACAACAAATTACTACTTCGTGACGAAAGGTTTATGACTTCATCGTGCCAGTACACTTCTGGTTGAAACTGGCTTCTTTGAGAAACTGTAAATGTAGTCTGTGGGTGCCTTGAGCTGTTGCTGATATCTTCATTATCTGTACCAATGAGATTGTCTACGATCACCATTCTGCCTGACTCGTTTGTTAAATCATATCTACTGTTATTGTTCTGGTTACACAAGAGACTGGCTACCCCGACTCTGCTGACCTTGTTCTTGTTGAGGTTGGCGATCGAGCGAGCTGGCGTGCTCGCTGTTTCTGATCGGACGTGCACCATTTCTGTTCTGCTGTCCATATTTCCACAAGCACCTGTGTCTTGGCGGCAAAGATATCCCACTTCGTTATCAGGGTTCATCGTGTTTGAACTTTCGCATTTTGACTGCTTGTGCTGACCTCTCACCGCACAATCCTCTACTGTATCGGCACTGTTGTTACAGGCGGAACTATTGGGCTCTCCATCAGAATGTGCCCCAATGTCATGTCCAGATCCGGGAGATCGCAGGCTGTTCTGGTCTTTCAAGTCCACATTAGTTAAACTAAGTTGCCGTTTATTGCTATTGAACGTGGATGTTTGATTCTGCACTGGGCACACGCCACCAGACCTCCCAGTTAAATACGGTTGGCCGTGTAATGGCTTGTTATTATTTTGGCTGCAGTCTTCCTCTGTCTCCCGCTTGATCGGCGGGCAGCAGGTGACCTGCCAGGGTTGTTTCGACCAATGGTGTGCGCAGAGTGGGTTTCCGGGGGCCCACACTTTGTCCACGGCCATTCGTTTCACGTTGTAGCTGACAGGGACCGGCTGGTCGCTGGCTTCAGCCAACGAGCGAGGTGGAACCCTGAGCGGGGGTGGGCGGGCATACACCTGGTACCTGAAAGGAAGGGACAAGGCAACAAAAGAGATGGTTATTGTCACATCATTGGTCTAGACCTATTGTTTCCTGCGATTCTCTTATAACAGTGCTGACCTGATAAGGTGAACTCACCTGGGACCCTAGAAATAGTTCTTCCTATAAGAAATTCCTCTTATAAGAGACAACAGACAAAGAAGAAAAATTGCTAGGGATAGACAAATTATTCTTAACAAAAGAAATTCGCCACATCCCAGATCGTTTTAAGCGGTCTGCACTGTGATTAACTAAGTCAAAAGTTACCTACATGCAGTAGCGTGCAAAGGAGGGTGCGGGGCTGCGACGGACCCGGGCATCCAGCCGGGAGGGGGTATTCAATTAGGGAGAGTGGGCAGCACAGTGCAGTGGGAGGGGAAGAGGAATGAATCGGGAAAGAACAATTTAGGGGCATCCAATCAAGGGGTTGGCCCCGGGCATCAAAGAACCTCTGCACGCCACTGGCTACATGCCCTATCCTATACAGGAAGTTGCAATCAACCTCATCCTTTATTGGCTGTTGTGATTTACTAGGTAATTTTAACTCACTAGTTTACTTTGAATAATGAAGACACAAACAATAGATTGCACGATTTATTGCCTGGCATATTTCGCTGCATCTCGTCAGGTACATACAGCAGAAACCACACAACTTACGTGAATTAATTAGATAAATCCTTCAAACTGAAATATACACATGTTCGCACAGTAATGTCGATTGCCTACCACGGTAATTTTAAACTGACTAACATGTCTTTCTGCTTGCACAAGGACGGCTTACGAAGGTTGATTATTATAGCTTCAGCAAACTTTAACAATCGACTACTTTGTGTGTTGAACAACACAAGGAAGGCACTGTCTCTTTCAACCACGTGACCGCTCTCGAGCACATGTCTCCCGACCGATGAAGCCGGACTGTTCTGGTGTGTCGGCCTGACTAGGCTAGCCTAGGCAGGCCGACACACCGGAACAGTCCGGCTTCATCGGTCGGGAGACATGTGCTCGAGAGCGGTCACGTGGTTGAAAGAGACAGTGCCTTCCGGGTGTTGTTCAACACACAAAGTAGTCGATTGTTAAAGTTTGCTGAAGCTATAATAATCAACCTTCGTAAGACGTCCTTGTGCAAGCAGAAAGACATGTTAGTCAGTTTAAAATTACCGTGGTAGGCAATCGACATTACTGTGCGAACATGTGTGTATTTCAGTTTGAAGGATTTATCTAGTTAATTCACGTAAGTTGTGTGATTTCTGCTGTATGTACCTGACGAGATGCAGCGAAATATGCCAGGCAATAAATCGTGCAATCTATTGTTTGTGTCTTCGTTATTAAGATATAATTCTTACGACCATTATTAAAAGTTAGGTCCACGTCCTGTACAGGATTTGGTAACCAACCCCAGCATTATTTGGCTGGTTGTGATGAATTGTTAGGTATTGTTGACGCATAATAGATGGCCCCTGCTTTCTGCACGAGGAACTGGCATACCTTGGGAATCAACGCCAGGCGTTATAACTCGGCGTGTCGGGGGTTCAATACAGATACCTGATTGTCAAGATTGACCCTGAAGATTTAGACCACCGCGTTGACTGTCCCTCTCTCTCTCTCTCTCTCTCTCTCTCTCTCTCTCTCTCTCTCTCTCTCTCTCTCTCTCTCTCTCTCTCTCTCTCTCTCTCTCTCTCTCTCTGTGTGTGTGTTCATGCGCGCGTACGTTAATGATACGAGACAGGCGCTAGTTTAGGGGATAAGTGGTCGTTTCTGGTCCACCACTGCCAGTCAGACCGTAGTCATGATAGTTCCCGCCATTAACTGATTCACTGCCGACGGATAATATACCGCCAAATATGACCTCCTATTTCGATTGAAGGACAATATATTAGTGTCACAGTATTATTTGTTTAATTTCACGTATTTTCCACAATGTCAATGCTCAGTGAACGGACATTTGCATTATGATACTTGTTCATTTGATTGTCCGACATGTTTGGTTCAAACTTACTTTTTGCTTGGCACAGGATTAGTTTAAAACAAAATTAGTCCCGCCATTTACAGTTTACAAATAGTAAGGCATACTTCCCAGTTTCGGTTTTATTTCAATTTCACTAGGTTTCAGTATTTTAAATGTAACGTCAATCTTTGTTGCTTGCTTACTTGTGTTCGCTGGCTGTGATCTCCAGCGTGAAGTCCTGTATGTCGGATGAAGACATGGGACGCAGAGGTGTTTCCAAGGCACCAGGGCCGGGTTATATACTGGCCAAGACCTATTGACGCGTCCTCGTCGAGCGTCCTGGGCAACAGGTCCCTTCGGGGTCCTGGCTAAGGTCAGTAGGATCGCCGATTCCTCCGAAGTCGGAGAGTGTCTGCCTGTACGGCGAGGAACCACCAGTCTGCACACCAATAAGCCAGACATGGGACAACGGATACTCACGCAAACCTCAAGTCCTGTATGACATCACACTGATGTTGGACAACAGGATGCCTTCATCCGACATACAGGACTTTGCGTTGGAGCTCAAGCCAACGAACACAAGCAAGCAAGGATGAAGACATCCTGTTGTCCAACATCACTGTGATGTCATACAGGATTACAGGACCTGAGGTTTGCGTGAGTATCCGTTGTCCCATGTCTGGCTTATTGGTGTGCAGACTGGTGGTTCCTCGCCATGCAGGCAAATACTCTCCTGCTTCGGAGGAATCGGCGATCCTACTGATCTTAGCCAGGTGCCTGAAGGGACCTGTTGCCCAGGACGCACGGCGTGGACGCGTCATTAGGTCTTGGCCAGTATAGAACCTGGCCTTGGTGCCTTGGAAACACCTCTGCGTCCAGTCAATCTTTGTGAATTTGCTTTTGTAACGTCGCAGTTAATGAAAAGTATCCTATACAACAAGTCACTGTCATTGAATGTAAGAAAGAGAGGGCTGAAATGCTATATCGAACCAGTTTTGCTGTTTGGCAGTGAATCATGGAACGTAAATGTACAAATTAGGAAGAACTTAGAAGCAACAAAGATATTGTGTGGAGTCACTGCTGTTAACGGACGACCAGTCCGCTTTGCTTCAGACAGTGAGGATTGACCTTCGTCAGCTTCGTCACAGCGACGTACTCAACCTGGGACAGTGCTAACATCCACTGTTGAATCTCCACAACAATACTCCACAGTTCAGTTATGAACTGAACTCCACAACAATACTGAAACGTTCCTGGGTGTGAATCAGGGTCTCGCCTTCAGCAATGAGGAATTCTATCACTGAACTTCTTTGGTGGCCATTTTTAAACCGTTACTGTTGCGCAACTTGTGACTGAAATAGGTTGGTAGTGATATATGGTGCAGAAAAGTGTTTGAGGAACCCCGCTAAATTAATAAATTGCACACCAGATAAAAAAAGATAGGAGACAACTTATTGACCTACCTACCCTAGTATGTCAAACCCATTCACACTACCCCAATACGAGTATAAATTCTCACCTGTAATTAAAGGTATCAAGAAAGTCTGGGTGGACAAAGTGTGCCGGCACTACCTGGTCCACATAACGCTGATCGGACCACCACAAACCGGAAGTCCTGGCCCGCGACTTCTCCACCTCCGCGTGTTGCTCGCAGCAGGCCTGTCTGTACTGCATGTGTTTGACAGACTCCCCCCTGACCAGCTCATGCCTCGCGGGAATATGACGGATAAAGTGGGCCATCGCTGCTATTTGATGTGCCTCGACGGAGAATCGGTAGCAGTCACAGATTGGCACTAAATTGGGGAGCTTCCGATGTGACGTCAACACAAGGCACGCTCGCCATCCTGTAATCGGCTGAAAATGTTTACTAACAGAAATAAGAGAGTGGCTATTGAAATGCCATTCCCAATATTGTTGTATCTTCTGCTCGTTGGAGAACCTGCCGATAGAAATTAGGTGCATATATTGTAACATCGGTTATTTTCTCTAGCATGGTCTGAGGGAAAAATCTGATATAAATGAAAACGTGTATTTAAGACAGAGGTGATAATGAAAGCCAGTTGAACTCATAATAGTAAATAGTAATAATACGGCTGGTTGATATTCAACTGTACAGAAGACAGAGTATTAACTTTTGAGTCCGATGCTTTGGCGTTGCGGTTGTCAAAGCCTTGAAAAGGTCTTGGACCTACAGGAGTGGGATTAGTGCAGACAGGTTTCTTCAAAGTACTACCTCCGAGGGGGATGTGTAGGAGAGGTCTCTTTCCCCGACACAAGCTCAGAAACCAGCGGGTTGAGCAAGAGGATTCCAGTTTGCGTTATCGAGCCTGGCATTGGCGTATACTCGCTCCTTCAGAGGTGCACTGTTCTCATTTGCCGTCGATACATTGATGTTTCTTCCAGCATGCTCTTTGTGATTTAAAATACAAGAGTCACGAATAATAAATTGTACCTTTTACTCTGTCATCTGCTGCCTATAGCACCTTGTGGTTTAGAACTTGGGGGGGGGGGGAGTGTCTTGAGTTTGGGGAATTAAGACCGCCTGGCTAGTGCCGTCGCCGAAAACTGTGTAGGTTAGTTTTCTTTTTGCCCCCGACAGAAAAGAAAAAAAAAAAAAAAAAAATCTCCACACTTTACTAAGGAATCGAACCCGGGTCTCCCGAAGGAGGACCCGGCATTCTTACCCACTCGGCCAGCCGCCCCGTGCCAGGAATATTTCGTCTCAGCCTATCAGGTGTATACTGCATTGTTATACATCATATGAAGTGAATACATGAATGTTACTTTGATTGAAATACTGAAAGCAGGCTGTTTCAACCAGTTTTGTGCAGACAGAAAAAAAAAAAAAAAAAAACTTTGTTGTAAATTTGCGATTTCCTCGGGGATAACAAATGCTCAACGTTCGAACAATATCAGTGACAATGTGTCATAAGTATTTCAGCCAAAATATAATCCTTACATGTTGAGCATGGCCTACGATGGGTAGCGTTGTGATGTTCTGTTGTGATAATTTGGTGTCCAGTGTGTGCAGCGTGGTTACACACCCGCTTCACACGCGTGATCCGGACTGTTTCCGATTCCGGTCACGGATATGCACTACTGACGAGCTCAAATGAGGGCGAAACTCGAGTATAGTGCTTCCATATTGACGTGGATAGACCTTAGGTTCATACCAGAATACGATCAGCGTTGCCAGTAGTGGGTTCTGCTCAATATTTAAAATATACTAAACAATGTTTTCCCCGTAGTGAATTTGAATAACGAAGACACAAACAATAGATTGCACGATTTATTGCCTGGCATATTTCGCTGCATCTCGTCAGGTACATACTGCAGAAATCACACAACTTACGTGAAATTAACTAGATAAATCCTTCAAGTTGAAATATACACAATTTCGCACAGTAATGTCGATTGTCTACCACGGTAATTTAAGCTGACTAACATGTCTTTCTGTTTACACAATTCTGGCTTGCGTTGATAGATCATAATTGCTTCTGCAAATTTTAACAAGCGAGTATTCTGTGTTCTAAACAACACGCGAAATGCAGTCTCTCTGGACACAACATGGCGACTGGCAACAATGTGCTTGCCGATTGAAGACGCCGGGAGCTTCCGGTGTGTCGGCTCCTCGTGGCTATCATCTCCTGTGTGTTGTATCTTGTTGACACCATTGAGGGTATGTGTTCTAACACCCGTTTGTTAAGCTGTCTCTCCGTTCGGCCAATGTAACGGCCTGGCATCTACATGTGAATTGGTAAATACAATTGTTTGTGGCGTACAGAGGAACAGGCTCTTTGACTGTTGGTGTAGGAATGGGTACGGTTTTACATCTAATGACTGGAGTTGCCGCACAGAATGTTTGACCTACTGCTGTAGTAAGCCGGTCTTGTAGACGTTGCATTACGTCATCCCCTCGAAAGGTTAGCTGGATGAATACCTTGAGTTTAGGGGACTGTAGTTACGTCTGCTTTGGGTTTGGGCTGTTGGCAATGGCGCTTTATAAATCCTGTGGAGTACCCATTCAGGTTTAAGACATTCTTCAGAGTTTCAAATTCCTCTGTCAGTGTGTCCTGGGTGCATATCTTTCTAGCACGGTCAAACAAGGTCCGTACTAAGCCCCGTTTGTACTGGACAGGTGTGAAGCTCTGAAAATTTAGGTATTGGCCAGTCCATGTTTCTTTGCGATACACCGATCTTTGAATTGTGCCGTCTGCTCTACGTCTCATTAGAATATCTAGGAACGGTAACGCTTCGTTGTGTTCGTGTTCCATAGATAGAGAGATGTTTTTATGCGTCTTGTTCATTGTGGCCTGAAACGATGTTGCTTGTAGCTCGTCTGTGGTGATGATTAGTATATCGTCCACATAACGCCGGTAAAAGGCCAAGTTGTTGATGTCTGAGGATCTCTTTTCTTCTAAGTGTGCCATGAAGATGTCCGCTAGAATAGGACCAAGAGGACTCCCCATGGCCACTCCGTCAATTTGGCGGTATGACTTAGTTTGAAAATTGAATAGGATGTTGGCGGTACATAGTAGTAGTAGCCTCTCCAGAATAGGTGTTGGTATGCCTAATTTTAGTTGTTTGTCTTCAATGCGTTCCCTTATTATTTTCACTGTCTCCTCTAATGGAACGTTAGTGAATAGGGAGGCTATATCCATGGATGCCATGTGTTTGTTATTTATGTCCATAGTATCCAATAATTCCACCAGTTGGAATGTATCTCTGAGTATTTTTGGATCGAAGGACTGTCGTACTGGTTTTAACATTTCGGCTAACCATCTCGCCATTCGGTGTTGTGCAGAGTTAACCATGGACAGGATAGGTCTTAGCGGGATGCCGGGCTTGTGAAGTTTGGGTAGACCGTACATCTGAGGAGTGTGCGAGCCGCGTGGTGTGAGCGTTTTTGCAGTGGCCTCACTGATGAGTCCCCGCATTCACAAGTGACTGGATCTCTTTCCTCATTATAGCATCCAGGTCCTCCGACTTGTTTACTTTTTGATCTATCCTGAAATTTTTTCCTCTGTACGCCACAAACAATTGTATTTACCAATTCACATGTAGATGCCAGGCCGTTTACATTGGCCGAACGGAGAGACAGCTTAACAAACGGGTGTTAGAACACATACCTCAATGGGTCAACAAGATACAACACACAGGAGATGATAGCCACGAGGAGCCGACACACCGGAAGCTCCCGGCGTCTTCAATCGGCAAGCACATTGTTGCCAGTCGCCATGTTGTGTCCAGAGAGACTGCATTTCGCGTGTTGTTTAGAACACAGAATACTCGCTTGTTAAAATTTGCAGAAGCAATTATGATCTATCAACGCAAGCCAGAATTGTGTAAACAGAAAGACATGTTAGTCAGCTTAAAATTACCGTGGTAGACAATCGACATTACTGTGCGAAATTGTGTATATTTCAACTTGAAGGATTTATCTAGTTAATTTCACGTAAGTTGTGTGAGTTCTGCAGTATGTACCTGACGAGATGCAGCGAAATATGCCAGGCAATAAATCGTGCAATCTATTGTTTGTGTCTTCGTTATTCAAATTTAAAATATAATCCATTTCATATGATATGAAACTGTAGAATGCACCTGACGAGGATGCAGCGAAATATGCCAGACGAGAAATGGCGCACCATATTGTTTGTCTTATGTGTTTACATTCACTAAGGCAGTGGTTCTCAACCGGTGGGGAATTCAGGGGGGTGGGTTTCCAAAGGGGAGGTGGGATTTTAGGGTTTCAAAGGGGAAAGGGGGAGGGGGAATTAAGATCATTTCAAGATCACGTTCATACAAGAACCGATTTCTTGATATTGTTTTTCTCTCCATACTTTACGGTTCTGTACTTCTCGCCCTTTGAAATTCGTTTTAAAATTTAAGTAGACCCTCAAATCACGTCGTATGTAGACGTCTAGAATTATTCTAATATGTGTTATTACATTTAGCTTCCAATTTTTACGTATACTGTGAGAGGCGGGGGGATTTATAGGGAGGAAATACGAAATAAGGTGAAAGGGGGGAGGGGGGTGACATTCTGAACATATCGTGAAGGGGTGCATGGCCAAAAAATGTTGAGAACCACTGCACTAAAAGAATACATTGTCAGACAAATCATCCTAATGTTCAAACACGAACAAATGGCTGAACCATTTCACTTGCTGTTTTCTCATGAAATCTAGCGTTGCTATTATCCCCACTTTAGTCCTGATTTCTTCATTTATGATTTTTTCTCTTCTTGATACATTGGGTATTCTTCTCAGGAATCTCATTTCCGTCGTTTTAATTTTTCTTTTTCTGTCATTGCCCAGGTAGCATGGAGTTGGTAGGAAGATTGTGTTGTAGCGTGTTTTTTTTTTTAAAGTAACTATTGATACATGTTTGTTCTTTAGTGTTGGCGCCATTTGTCCAGTGAGCTGGTTTGCCTTATTGCATCTATTTTCAAGCAAGAAGAAATTGTTATCATCAGCATCGTTTATGCTCACACTGAAGACACTCAAAGCATTATCTGAGATGGGTTGGGCCAAGAACCGACATCACAACACTCGGGGCATTCCCATTCGTGCTCCGTCATCATCTTCAATCAGGCAGCAAAGAGTCCCAATACTAGTGATACCAGTATCAATCTGATTGTGTCTGAGTCCCAAATGTCGGCCAGATCCGCTGGCCACTCCCTCATGCAACCACAATTCTCTCCATCTGTTCTTCCTCACTATACTACATATCAAGGTGACATAGTCATCTACACCGACGGATCAGTGGTGAGAAACAGACGTAGTGGCTGGGGCTTTATTGCAAAGGCTAATGGGCGAGTCTGGAAAAATGAGAGCCTGGCATATGAGACTACGACCTCCAGCATGAGAATGGAGGTGGAAGCAGTAACAGCGGCATTCCGTTGGCTAGAGGAGACTACTGCAACACACATTGTGTTCATTACGGATTCAAAGAATATGCTTAGCAAGATGGAGAAAGGAATGTTTCGTGTGGAATGGCTCACGTCGATTCAGAGGTCACAGGTTTGAGAATTGTATTCATATTTTGCCTTGGCCATGCGGGGGTACGCGGGAATAAACATGCTGATAGGCTAGCAGGGAATGCACCTCTTGGTGGTATTTTGCCTATGGACAAGGGGGATGTAGTCGTGCGCTTGTGGGGCCAGGTGGAGAAGGCGGAGGAACAGATTGAGAACCCATGTGTGGAAAGAATGAGATTGTGGGGGATCGGCAGGGGTTCTCGAAGAATCTCAAAACTGAGAGGGAGGACCAGGAGAACTTTTAATTAGATAGCGGTGGGAACGATTAGTAGTATGACTCTTCGCTGGCCGTTGAACGAGACTGAGCACGTATGGGAATGTCATGAGTGCAGTGATATCGGATGATCGGTTCTTAACTCAACTCAACTCAACTCAGATCAACTCCTCACTATACACACGATTATGATGATGAATAGCAGCGATACTTTCTTGCTTCTACGATATAAACATGTATATAAAAAACATTTAAGGTCAACACATTTGTTATCGATGAGACGAGGCAGTTTATGATTGTGTACCTAGTTGGTTAGTAGCTAAACTTTGTCTGGGTCTCCACTGGAAGGCATGGGCGGAACTGGATGTTGTTGCTGTATTTCTGCACATCAGCTTGCAGTGGGTTTGAGAGTGCAATCATCATCATCGTGAACCATGCCGAAGAGCGTAGGCGGCCGTGTTTTACCATCTTATACGATCACCAGAGCGTGGATCAGCTGTGTTCTTGTCTCGACCAAGGAGAGTTCAGCCAGGCTGCCTGGGTCTGAACCACTCCGTAGTGGGGTATTGGGGCATGGTAAGACAGATGATTTTGTGGTGTCTCCGTGGCGAAGTAGGTCAAGCCGTTTGATTCGGGCTCCGAAGGTTTGCGGGTTCGATTCCGGGCCGCGTCATTCAGTTCACGAAATTAAATTTTTTGGAGACTCCTGTAGGGTCGTTGCTAGAGCTACGGAGTTCGTGCTTTGTGCGACGCTTTCCGCGCTGTGGAAAGAGACCGAGCCATATGGGGAAAAAAACCCGGTGCAATGAAGTCGACCCTGTCGACTTTTAAGCGACTTTTTTTAAAGGCCGCTATTTTTCGAACGAGGTATGCTCGATTACAAACTGCGTCCGCAATCTTCGCCACGGAGCCGGCACCGTAAGCAAAATAAAAGTAATCGTGTAACCTAACAGGCATATTGTAGGGAGGACGAAAGGGAGGGGCTGGTTGGCGTGAAATTGACTACCTCATCTCATCCTGTACCTGTAGATAAACAAGCTACAAACACCCACCCAGTTGACACACCCAATCAAGAAGTCTATAAAGGGTTTGGCTGTGAGTTGATTGAGTACCTTCGAAAAATAGCTGCTGGCGATTTGGCAACAGACTGTCTTGCGTTGTTGTTGTATTATTTTCTTCGAAGAAATGGTAGGCCTATAGTTGCCGGTCGTTCAGAAAGCAATGGCGAACTACTAAACGCATATTTGCCAAGAGATCAACAAAAAAAAAAAAAAAGCTGGGAAAGACTGTGACATACTGTAACATGATATGCAACTAACTTTTTATGGTCATACCACACGATCTAATAAATACTAATAATAATATTGCTAATTTCCCCTTTGCTACCAATTGACTATGTTTTCAAGTGTGGTTCCAGCAAGGAGAGACGAAGCATTAGTGTTTTAGCAGTGTTTACCACTGTGTATTACTAGAACGGTCAGCATTTTAACTGAGGGAGACGGACATCATTGTTTAGAGAACTTTGATTTCTTAAAAGCAACAAAAATACCAGGACATCCCCGTCCCAAGTGTGGCCGGGCCTGGCACTTCCGGCCTGGCCAGTTATTGACTGCTGGACGGCAATCATGGCGCCGTCTGCTGGTTACACAGGGATCTTGGCTGTCTGCTGCCTCGTCTGTTTCTGTGAAACCATCGCCTCACACAACACAAGGGATGTCTTTACCGAAGAGCTGTTTATAAAACCGTTATCTCGCGGTTATGTATATTCTCATTTTCAGTTTACTACGAAATGGAACGCATCAATTCATGATTCCGATACTTGTGAGTGTTTGAATTGTATTGTTTGTTTGTTTGTGTACTGTTCTGGACCAGAACTGAACTTCTGGCTCCGGTACTGAACTGAACTGTGGTTCTGTGTTGTTGCTGTTCTGTGCTGTGCTGTTGTTCCGACTAGTCTCATTTCATTGTCTCCCAGGAAAGTCTAATTAGTTTTATTGTTCATAATTTAAACAGGGAAATGTAACAAATATTTAAAGATTTTCAATTTTACTAAAATTTTTAGCGGCTGGCCGAGTGGCTAGGATGCCGGGCTCGCCTTCGGGAGACCCGGATTCGAATCCTCGGTAAGGTGTGGAGCTTTTAACTTTTTTCTGTCCGGGGCAAAAAGAAAACTCTGACTTGCACAGTTCGTGGCGATTGCACTAGCCAGGCGGCATTAATTCCTCAGGCTCAAGACCCCCCCCCCCCCCTCCTCTCCTACAACCGCAATTGCAAGGTACTATAGGTATAGGCAGTAAATGTCAGTTTTTATGACCTATCACTAACGATATGCAATCTGAATATTGATTATTAATATTAATTATTCATGTCAGTGCTGACAGTAGTACTAGTGGTGACACATCTGTTCAGACTGCAGATACCGCTAACGATGCAGGGATCTATACAATGCATGGCATGGCCGAGTGGTTAAGATTAAGAGCGCCATCTTTTACACTTCCTGTGCAGTGCTGGCGCAGGGTAGTGAGTGTATTCCCTACATGTCAGTTTTACCTAAACATTGACTTCTTGCTCAGAAAGCAATGACAAACTTTTCCTCGGTAAGCCCCACTGGGTCAAAGGTCCTCAACCACACCACACCAAGCCGTGTCCTATCTTTAACTTCTTCTTCTTTCGTTCGCTTGAAATATGTCTATAACTGCAATGCTGTCTTTTGTATGAATTTAACTTGTCTTTTTCAGTTCACAGAGCGGTCCATAGAGTTTATCTTCCACTGTCGTTTCTCTAGGCCAGAAGGTTTGCCTAGATATGTTATATTTTGGGCAATCCTGGAGTATGTGCTCTGCTGTCTGCGACGCCAATCCACATGTGCACATGGCTGTTTCACCAATCTTGAATTTTGTATACATGTGGTTGCGTAATCTATTGTGTCCTCTTCTGAGGCGCAGAATAATGACTTGTTCTGGCCTGTCCGTAACGTGGTAGTCATCTTGAGCAGGTTTTGGTGACTTTTTGACTGATTTGATCATTCTTTTCTTTTGGTGGTATGTAACGGGCACATCAGGCTGTTCTTCTTTGGCTCCTTCCTTAGCCACTATCTTTACTATCTCCCACAGTCTCTCCATGTCCTCCCAATATTATTAATCTCTGTCTGTAGTTATCTTCTCCGTGTGTTTTAGGCCTCCCACTATTTTGTTTGCCTTCAGGGTTCCAGACAAGACATTGTCTAATTCTATTGTCCTCAGGTTGCAGGTTTATGTATCACTTCATCTGGTTCCTACCACTTCAAGTTGGAGACACAACAGAGACAAGTTTGAGGTTAAAACTCAGACTCTTGGATCAACTGTGTCGGCTGATAAGAATCGTATAGTGTCTGTGCCTTGGTGTTATCTTGGTTGTGTACACTACATGGTTGGTTTGATGTTGTCCTGTGGCATGTCATTGGCTGGTTAGAGTTAACTTCTTGCTATCCTATGGCTCTGTCTGCAACAGACTTCCATTTGCTGCTCTTGCTGTCTTGTGTTATACGTGTAATCATTACTGTGCCAGCATGCCTCTGTTGTGCTTTTAGTGTACTCATTACCATGCTGCTATGACTGTCTGGTGTCTTATGACAAATCATAATGAGTAAGATGGTGCATGATGGTGGAAATGATCACGTGTTCACATGTACCCACTGTGAATGAACATTTACAGCGCGAATTGGCCTTATCAGTCACATTCGCTACCGCTACAAGTAAAAGTTATTATGCCTTTTTAAAGCACAAACTATCGTCTGTCAAGACGGCAAGGTGCCAATGATGATGAATGAGTAAATAATACATTTGTCACAATAGAATTACAATATTATTATGTATGTTTGTTATGATAGTATCATTCGCCACTAAGTCAGTGATAAATGCTACATTTATTTTCAGTTCGCCATTATCGCCTGTTCCCGAAAGCTCTAGGGGAAGTATTGGCTAAATATGGCGTGCAGGAGTTGCACTTGTCTCAAACCCAGGGCCTCTGGCGACACAAGTTCTGGGGCTACCCAGTTCATGATGCCCCACCTGGAGCTGAGTTGTGGGTGTGGTTTAAACCCACTGTCAAAGAGTAAGGGCTTTTTAATACATCTTTTTGTTTGTCTTGTTTTCTTCTACCCTTGGAATAGATAGCTTTCATATGAGAATGACAACCTGATGTGCCTGTTACTTACCACCAAAAGAAAAGAATGATCAAATCAATCAGAAAGTCATCAACACCAGCTCAAGATGATTACAATCTTATGGACAGACCAGAAAAAAATTATTATTCTGCAACCCAGAATGGGACACAATAGACTATGCAACCACATATATACAAAATTCAAGATTGGCGAATCAACTAGGTGCACATGTGGATTGGTGGCGCAGACAGCATATCACACACTCAAAGACTGCCAAAAATACAACATATCTAGGCAAACCTTCTGGCCTAGATACATAACAGTGGAACATAAACTCTGTGGACCGCTGAGTGAACTAAGAAGAACGGGGGACATTTAAGACCATTGCGTTGCATTTGAAGGGATACCCTGTACCTCACCCGGTCTTACGGAACCCCCGCAAGATTTTGGCCATATGTCCTCATAATACACCAGGGTTAGTTAGTTAGTTAGTTAGTCGACAGATCATCCTCATTGCACATCGCACCATTCAGTTCATAAGTGCTCGGATCCCCTCCTCAGCAAATCCTGCAGCATGTAGCGGCTAACGACGCCAGTTCTGTGTTGGTTTAAAAACGTAAACACAGACTGAGAAACCACACACGCTGCTGAAAATTCACTCAAGGATGGCTTCGCTCGATGCACGAACTCCGTAGCACCCGCGCAGATCTTGAGTAGAAACTCCTGGTTTTACATCGTGGCACACCAATTACACGCAAGAGATGAATAAATCCATCCCCTACGCGAAAAAGTTAACGAACACAAAACAACACGACCGTCCGTCGCCATCTTGAAACCGGAAACACCAGGGTAAATTGGCCATTATAGGCTTGAACCATACTGGCAGGAGGTCTTGGAGTTGGTGGCCTCTAGAGATCCTGTGACCAGCAACCATGAAGGGATAAAGCCTCCAGCAATCATCTGCCTAGCCCTGGATCATCCATGAAGGGATAAAGCCTCCAGCAATCATCTGCCTAGCCCTGGATCAACAATGAAGGGATAAAGCCTCCAGCAATCATCTGCCTAGCCCTGGATCATGAGTAAGTGATGCCCATTGAACGTGTGCTCCACTGATTTGACAAATGGAATCTGATATCCACTGAGTCTGATTCCTGCTAAATGACAGTTATATTTTAAAGTCCATCTTACTAATGATCAGTTCGGTTTAGATGCCCACTACATGTCGTCTGTTAAGCATTTATTGATGTTGTGAGAGAAAACCTTGCCTCATTGTCAAACTCAGCCACGCCGTAGTGGTTTGACAGACAGGTGCATGTCCAAAGCCAGCCCACTTTCCATGGGAAAGTGAAAAAAATATTGCTCTGCATGGTTTTCATTGGTTGGTGCTTTCATTAGAACATGTTGGTCTTTGTGTAAATCAGTGTAAATCAATGCATAAATCACTAGCCGAGACATTGACCTTGGAAACAAATGTATGCAGAGTTCGCTGTAAGAGATGTTGACACAGTGCTGAGGGATCGAATTGCTCCTTGTGTGTAAATCATCAAAGTCCTAAATCCATGAACAGCGTTCTTCTGGTCTCTAAAGACACAGCCCGTAATGAATGAAAAGCTCAGTATACGGAAGTGAGGCTAAGCAGCCATGTGCAGGGCGTGACGATTCCTTGCATGAGGCCAGTACTAGAGCAAAGATGTCAGCTCTGCATTTATGGAAGCATCCTTGGATGGTGAGAATGCCCATCCTGTGCCCCTACCTTCCCTTGTGGGCCGACCAACATGCATACATCTGTTTTGGGTGAGCCATATGAAGTGGCACCATCTTGTTGACTAGATGTGAGAAAAGAATAGTAGTTGCACCTTCAATGTGTGCACATGACTGCCAGAAGAGGACAGTATATCCTTAAATATCGTAAAAATTTTCCAGCTACCCTTTTATGTTGGCCCTTTTTAAGCACACAATTTTAGAACCACTGAAAATACAGAATATTACTTTTGAAAGGAAAACTATTTCCTCTTGATGTTCAGTATTGACAGGGCATGGATGGAGTTGGTCAATGCTGTGTCTGGTCTCTTCTGCTCATCCCTCAACTTCCTGGACTCTAAGAATACTGTTGTGCCTCGGTGGAGTTACCGGCCACATGGGATTGTTGCCCCAGGCTACTCCACATTCTCTTACTATGTGAGGTATGGTGCCCTACCTCGAGAAATTGTCTGCACAGAGAACCTGACGCCTTGGAAAAAGCTGCTGCCGTGTGAATCAAAGGTAATGAGTTTGTTTCTTCGGATAATAACTAGCAAAGTTGTGAGTGATGGTTGTTGCAGTTGGGATGAGAGCAAAGAGCTGTGTGTTTGTGGTTGGGATGAGAGCAAAGAGCTGTGTGTTTGTGGTTGGGATGAGAGCAAAGAGCTGTGTGTTTGTGGTTGGGATGAAAACAAAGTGTTGTCTGTTTGTGGTTAGGATGAGAACAAAGAGTTGTGTGTTTGTGGTTGGGATGAGAACAAAGAGTTGTGTGTTTGTGGTTGGGATGAAAACAAAGAGTTGTGTGTTTGTGGTTGGGATGAGACCAATAATTGGGTTTGTGGTTGGGATGAGAACAATAATTGGTTTTGTGGTTGGGATAAGAACAATAATTGGGTTTGTGGTTGGGATGAGAACAATAATTGGGTTTGTGGTTGGGATAAGAACAATAATTGGGTTTGTGGTTGGGATAAGAACAATAATTGGGTTTGTGGTTGGGATAAGAACAATAATTGGGTTTGTGGTTGGGATGAGAACAATAATTGGGTTTGTGATTGGGATAAGAACAATAATTGGGTTTGTGGTTGGGATAAGAACAATAATTGGGTTTGTGGTTGGGATGAGAACAATAATTGGGTTTGTGGTTGGGATAAGAACAATAATTGGGTTTGTGGTTGGGATGAGAACAATAATTGGGTTTGTGGTTGGGATAAGAACAATAATTGGGTTTGTGGTTGGGATGAGAACAATAATTGGGTTTGTGGTTGGGATAAGAACAATAATTGGGTTTGTGGTTGGGATAAGAACAATAATTGGGTTTGTGGTTGGGATAAGAACAATAATTGGGTTTGTGGTTGGGATAAGAACAATAATTGGGTTTGTGGTTGGGATAAGAACAATAATTGCGTTTGTGGTTGGGATAAGAACAATAATTGTGTTTGTGGTTGGGATGAGAACAATAATTGGGTTTGTGGTTGGGATAAGGACAATAATTGGGTTTGTGGTTGGGATAAGAACAATAATTGGGTTTGTGGTTGGGATAAGAACAATAATTGGGTTTGTGGTTGGGATAAGGACAATAATTGGGTTTGTGGTTGGGATACAAACAATAATTGGGTTTTTGGTTGGAATGAGAACAACGAGTTGTGTGTTTGTGGTTGAACAATAATTGGGTGTGTGGTTGAGATGATAACAGTGAAGTGTGGGTGTGTATTGAGATAACAGTGAAGTGTGGGTGTGTGGTTGAGATAACAGTGAAGTGTCAGTGTGTGTTTGAGATGATAACAGTCAAGTGTGGGTGTGTGGTTGAGATAAGAGCAGTGAAGTGTGGGTGTGGTTGAGATGAGAACAGTGAAGTGTGAATGTGGTTGAGATGAGAACAATGAAGTGTGAATGTGGTTGAGATGAGAACAGTGAAGCGTGAACGAACGAACGAACAAACTTTATTTTAAAAGGGTAACAAAGTGGCACGCAGGCCCGTCTTGCATTCGGCCCTTTCGATCACTCATCTTTCATTCATCAAATGTGCATGTTACATTTACATAGGGAAAAAAGACCCATTGTCAAATGGATTTTGTAAGCATAAACAATGCATATTACGCATGGTACATTCACATGGGGGGAGGGGGAAAAAACATTGTCAAATGAAAGTTGTAAACATAAACAGTGCATATTGCAATGTTGTGAGACACATCCCCCATCCACCCTCACACCCCGCAGCCACCCACCCATCCCTCAGACAACCACACATCCCCCACCCACCCACACATACCTCCACGCACTCACACAGACTCAGGCAAATATACATACCGCCACCCACCCACTGATACCCCACCCACACACATTTCCCCACACATACATCCCCCACCCATCCCATAACCGACACGCACACACCCACCCACATATTCTCCACCACACACCCGCAACCACCCAGCAAAACACACATCACAAAACCACATACACATACCCCCGTAAACCCACACATCCTGCACCTATCCACGCATACATCCCGCACCTCACACTCACAATTTTCCCCACCCACCCACACACACATCAGCCAGCCTACACCCACTCACCCACCCAATATCCGCTACCTCTCAACTACACATCCCCCACCTGCCCACACATATCCCCCACCTGCCCACACATATCCCCCACCCATAAACACCAAAAAAACACACCTCCCACCCACCCACACACACATCCCATCCACCCACACATACCCCACCCACACACATCCGCCGCTCACACACATCTTCCCACAAACACACACATCCCCCAACCATAAACTCATCTTTCACACACATCCACCCACTCACGTACTTATCCATCAATCACTCACACCCACACATCACCCACCCGCCCATCAACACATGCATCTCTCATCTACCCTCCCACCCACACACACCCCAACCACCCAGCCAAACACACATCCACCATCCTCACATACATCCATCATCCACCTGCACACCCAACACCTCCCCCACCTCTCACACATCTCCCCTCCCACACAAAACTCCACCCATAAGCACATTCCCCCCACACACACACACATCCCCCACATGCCTTCCTCACACAAATCCCACCCACACATCTCTCACCCACTCACACATCTCCCCACCCACCCACACATCCCCACCTACAAACATCCTCACCACCCACACATACATCCTCCACCCACTTGCACTTACCCCATCCACAACACACTCACACCCACACAGACATATTCCATTCACAGACACCCCCACACTCATCCCCACACACATTACACACCCATCCCCCAACCCACTTAATCTCCTACACACCCATTCACCCACCCAAATACACATTCCCTACCCACACCCCCAACCCACCAACACCCACATACTTCCAATAATCCTCCCAAATATCCCCCACACAGACACACATCCCTCACACACACATACATCCCCCACCGACTATACATCCCTTCACACATCCACACATCACCCATTAACCCATACACATCCTCCACACATACATTCCCCACACCCCCACACATCCCTCACATACACACCCATACAAACATCCTCACATCTACACACATACATGATCACTGAAACTAATAAGAACAAACTCCCACACTTTACACACAGTTGAGGCACTGATGATTGTCGTGAGCATTCTCGCAAAAATTGTAAGAAGTGGAGAAAAAATTGTACATATACATTGTGTAGCGTAAAAATTAGTGATGCAATTCAACTCTCTCTCTCTCTCTCTCTCTCTCTCTCTCTCTCTCTCTCTCTCTCTCTCTCTCTCTCTCTCTCTCTCTCGCTCTCGCTCACATCACAGTAATGTTATATTATACATGATAAAATCAAGTGGCATACAAAATGATAATATGATAGAAGAGAATACAGAGGGGAAAAAAATTGAATGGCTTGTTACAGGACAATCAAGTGGCATACAAAATGATACCTCGTAATATGAAAGATGAGAATGCATAAAATATATGGAATAGTATGTTACATCTCCCCCGATGTGTCTCCACCTTGCCGTGGTGGGGGAGCTTGCGTGTCCCATCGACCCCATGTGCTTGCCGATGGGTGAAAACTACATATCGGACGGCTCGTGGGATAGGGACCAGACTAAGAGAGACACAACCTGCTGCTCTGCAGGTAAGACTGAGGATAGCAGTCAAAATCAGGCATACGATCCCTAAATCTCAGTCCGGACATAACCTCTAAGGCTCCCATCCGAGGTGTATGGCTGAACGTCTCTAAGCCATAAACTCTAGGAAGTGAGAGCCTGTCCGACACAAACCTACATCACAATTGTGATGATGTGCTGAGAACGCTACATGCTCGGCGCAGATTCGTTCGATGGCTCTTAGCTGGGGGATATGAGGTATCCCCGGAAGAAAGGGCCTGACCGTTACTCGCCCACAGACGCACGGAGGTAAGGTGCTGAGTCGGCAGCACATGTAGCCTACCTCGTGAGCGAGTACAAAAAGGTGGAAAAACACCTCGGTCGCATGTCTTGCAGACGTCCGATAGTCTGTAACCACACTCATGGAGTGAGTGTAGTCAAAGGTGGAAAATTGTCTTGTTGACACGAAATGGAACGCCTGTCTTGCGAATCCATTACGTGGCAGCCCGAAGCGAAAGCTTGCTGTGTGGAAGCCGAAACAAGAGTCTCGAAACCCGAGGAAGGCTAACCTCATTAAAAAATGCCCGCCGGAAGCCGGAAGTGTCGTCCTACCGGGTGGCAACTAAAAATTGACACTACGCAATTACGTCCGAGTGAAATTGTCTCGTCCGAATGTCTCTCGTGCTAGGAACAGCTCTGACTACCTAGTTTCCGAATGCCGCTCTTGTTCGGAACAGCTCTGACTAGGTAGTTTTCCGAATGTCTGTCGTGCCTGGAACAGCTCTGACGGGCACAACGACAAGCACATGTCCGAAAACTCGCTGAGTGGATACCGTCTGCAAACCTGTCTGGTTTGTGCGGGAATGGCCCGGGGCAAACGAAATGACCAATATATTGAAGTGAGGATTTAAAGCAGCCATGAGCAGGACGTGACGATTTCCCTCGGTGAGCCCAGATCCAGGGCGTTATGTGTCGGCCCTGCAACTATGGAAGCAACCTTGGATGGCGGAAAATGCTATGGACTGTCCCTGCCTTCCTTTGAGGGATGACCGTTGTCTTCGACCGTTCTAACTTGGCCAGCATGGTTGTAGATGGCACCACACAAGTGAGAGTCTCCCAGGAATGCTACCTGGTCAAAAAAGCACGCTAAAGTCGATGTGTTGGCCTACGGGTTTCGGCCCAAGGGCGCATAATAGACACATCGCAATCACATCTGAAAAAACACTCCGGATGAACGAAAAGAAGAAGAAGAAGAAGTATGTTACATGACATGCATGCGCTCAAATCTCTCTCTCTCTCTCTCTCTCTCTCTCTCTCTCTCTCTCTCTCTCTCTCTCTCTCTCTCTCTCTCTCTCTCTCTCTCTCTCTCTCTCTCTCTCTCTCTCTCTCTCTCTCTCTCTCTACCTACACACACTATCACACTCATTCACTCTCTCTCTCTCACACTCACTCTCTCTCCCACTCACTCTACAGTAATTTACATGTGTTAATTTTATGCATGTTAAAATCAAGTGGCATTCAAAGTGATAATATGAATGATATATATGGAGCAGAATGTTAGATGCCATGCGTGTGCTCAACTCTCTCTCTCTCTCTCTCTCTCTCTCTCTCTCTCTCTCTCTCTCTCTCTCTCTCTCTCTCTCTCTCTCTCTCTCTCTCTCTCTCTCTCTCTCTCTCTCTCTCACACACACACACACACACGTACATACACACACACATGCCCACACACAACATAACACACGCAAATACACACATATACCCATGCACATAAACACACCAACACACATACACATACTTACACACACGTACTCACATAAAACACAAGTACACACTCCCTTGCATACACTGCATGCATGCACAATTACACACACAAACATATACACATACATATACGAGCACACACACATACATATACACACACATAATATAAACACATATAAAAACACAAGAACGTACACCTTAACACACATACAGACATACACCCACAGAGGCACACACAGATACACACATGTACACACACACATATACACAGATACACACATGTACACACACATATACACCCATACAGACATGCACACACTCACATACATCCACACATATAAACACACACACATAGACACACCCATCCACCCACACACATATATGCTGCCTCACATAATCACTAAAACTAATATGAATAAATTCCCACACTTTTCACACGTACATACTGTCGACTATCGTGAGCATCCTCACAAGAACATTCAAATTTGGGAAACAATGGGAAAATATGGAAATTGGTGATGAATATATGGTATACTTTGTGTAACGTAAAAATAAAATAGTGGTCCAATCCAGTAAGATAATCCTGGAATTGACATAAACATGATGAAATAAGTAGTGCATGTTAAATTCAATTGGCAGTAAAAATGCTAATATGAATGTGGTTGAGATGAGAACAGTGAAGTGTGAATGTGGTTGAGATGAGAACAAAGTGTTATTTGTTTGTGGTTGAGATAATTCAGTGATAACAAAGATGTAATGAACCTGCATGGTCAGACATCAGCACCATGAATCTGACCATCACACTACCTGTTGATTTTTGTTCATTGATGATACATTTCTCAGCTGTCTTTGTTCTGTCCCGTCCAGGCAGGACTGTCCACGTTGTTCAATGCCTTCCACTTCCACGATGCCAGCTACCACTCCCTGGGCTTGCATGTCCGTCCTGTGTGCGCTGTAAGTTTTTATGCTTGGATTACTTGTAGTTAAGTATATTGACATTGCACACAGATTCTTCTTCTTCTTCTTCTTCTTCTTCTTCTTCTTCTTCTTCTTCTTCTTCTTCTTCTTCTTCTTCTTCTTCTTCTTCTTCTTCTTCTTCTTCTTCTTCTTCTTCTTCTTCTCTTCTTCTCCTCCTCCTCTTCTTTCTCCTGCTTCTTCTTCTTCCGTTCACTTGAAATTTGTCTGTATCTGCAATGTTGTCTCTTGTATGGATGTCACTTTTTTTTTTTTGGTTCACACAGCGGTCCATAGAGTTTATCTTCCACTGTCGTCTCTCTAGGCCAGAAGGTTTGCCTAGATATGTTATATTTTGGGCAGTCTTGAAGTATGTGCTCTGCTGTCTGTGGCAACAATCCACATGTGCACATGGCTGATTCACCAATCTTGAATTTTGAATACATGTGGTTGCATAATCTGTTGTATCCTGTTCTGAGGCACAGAATAATGACTTGTTCTGATCTGTCCATAAAATGGTGATCATCTTGAGCTGGTGAGGTTGGCAAAGTGACAAGGAAGACAATCAGTACCCAGACTTATCAAGATCACAGAGCACAGGTGTTTGTGCAGGAACATGGTCTCTTGTGCCACTCTGCCCGGCACATCATGATGGTGCAGTTTGTCAGTCCATTTGTTAGCCTGCCTTTACATGAGTTTGTCCTTTAGTACGCCTGCTTGTCCATCTGTTTGTTTGTTCAGCTGTATGCATGCATACAATGATGCATGCAAATATTGATACATATTTTCAAAGAGAATGCTGTCTTGGCAAACCCATGTACACTATTATAGCCAATGTCTTGACAAACTCTTGTACACTAATATAGCCAGTGTCTTGACAAACCAGTGTACACTAATATAGCCAGTGTCTTGACAAACCCAAGTACACTATTATAGCTGGTGTCTTGACAAACCAGTGTACACTAATATAGCCAGTGTCTTGATAAACCCATGTACACTATTATAGCTGGTGTCTTGACAAACCAGTGTACACTAATATAGCCAGTGTCTTGACAAACACATGTACACTATTATAGCTGGTGTCTTGACAAACCCATGTACACTATTATAGCTGGTGTCTTGACAAACCTGTGTACACTATTATAGCCAGTGTCTTGACAAACCAGTGTACACTATTATAGCCAGTTTCTTGACAAACCTGTGTACACTATTATAGCCAGTTTCTTGACAAACCTGTGTACACTATTATAGCCAGTGTCTTGACAAACCAGTGTACACTATTATAGCCAGTTTCTTGACAAACCTGTGTACACTATTATAGCCAGTTTCTTGACAAACCCGTGTACACTATTATAGCCAGTTTCTTGATAAACCTGTGTACACTTTTATAGCCAGTTTCTTGACAAACCCGTGTACACTATTATAGCCAGTTTCTTGACAAACCTGTGTACACTATTATAGCCAGTTTCTTGACAAGCCCGTGTACACTATTATAGCCAGTTTCTTGACAAACCCGTGTACACTATTATAGCCAGTTTCTTGACAAACCTGTGTGCACTATTATAGCCAGTTTCTTGACAAACCTGTGTACACTATTATAGCCAGTTTCTTGACAAACCCGTGTACACTAATATAACCCATGTCTGTGGCCTGGGAGTGGTGAGCACAGTTCCATCATCCAGACATATACAGTTTGACGTCAGCTGCAGGTGATTCGGGAGCCGATCGCTGTGCATTGATTTTCACATGATCTGAGTGTGTCTTTCAGAAAACACTGACAAACTACTGAATGTAAAATTGTTTAGAACATCGCAAACAGCCCCAAAAACGCAGGGGTGGATTGCAATGTAATGCACGTGCACATAACTTGAACACAATTATGAGTGAATTGACGTGTCATGTTGTAGATTGTGTTGATGGATTTACTTATTGACGGACTGGTTTTATAGTTTAGAAATATTTTTTGCTGAAAGATTGCTGAACTTGTTAGGTTAATGATGTCATTAAAGTACAATGATTTATTACGATGGTGGATAAAAATGGCATGTGTATATTGATTACTTCATGAGGATGTTGAATGTACGGAAGAGGCCATCGAGCTTAGCCAGAGTCTCAGTGTGGTTACAGATGTCATCAGCACAAGCCAAACTGGCACACCAAGTGAGTTATAAATAGTCTGATGTAGTTTTAGTTGAGTGAACCAATTTTGGCTTTTTTATAATTTAACACATCGTAGTTTTTCAGGTGTAGATTGTCCCAGTTCTTTATTTATAAATTAATATGTTCTTGGTTGTTAAACTTTGTTTAATAATTAACAGTTTTAAACTTGTCTTAGTTATGAGATTGCTAATGAGAAAGGCAGCATTTCAGAGATGAAGATTATTCTCTGCAGTATTTCTTTGTCAGTCTAGATGGAATAGAAAATAGTTCTGAACTGATTCAGTGCTAAGGGAGGATAAATCATCTTACATGTCTTGAATCTGCCATGGGCTTATATACAGTAGTTTTACCCTAAGCAACCCCCTTCCATTTGATATATAATACATGCCTGCTACCATATTACAACTTTCAAGTCATAACTGTGACCCCCCCCCCCCCCCCCCCCCCTTACATTTGATATATAATACATGCCTGCTACCATATTAACAACTATCAAGTCATAACTGTGACACCCCCCCCCCCCCCCCCCCCCCCCCCACCCTTTTCCCATTTTCCGCCATCCATTTTTGTTGCATGCAAACCTGCGTTTTGTTTGGCACTGAATTAGCTAATAGCTGTGTCTAGCCAAGCCTGATGTGGTTTTATTGAATAAGGACAAGAAAACTGCAGGACAGATAACAAGAGCAATGAAATTGTCTTGAAAGAAGTTAACCCACAAAGAGAATTGTTTACACACATTAGAAGACGTTCGACATTCATTGAACATGTCATGAGAAAGGGGGAAGCTGGAGTAAGTCGTCACAATGGAAACGCTGGAGGGGAGGAAAGGCAGGGGGGGGACAGAGAGAAGATACCGGATGGTTTGATATCATGGCATGGAGAAACATTGATATCAGAAATGATTGACAATACATGAGACAGAAGGCTATGGACAAACATCCTCACCAGTGCCACATGGCGTGGACTATAAGAAGATTGCTAAATATAATTGAACACTTCTTGTTATAACTCCATCCATCCATCATGAGCCATGCCGGAAAGCGTGGGCAGTCATGTTCTGCTATCTGCCATCTCATTCGATCACCAGAGTCCTGTATCAGCTCCGTGTTCCTGTCTTGACCATGCCATGTGGCTAAGCCATCCAGGTATTTACGTCTCGGTCTTCCCCTTGGTCTCTTCCCTTCAATCTTGATGGTTGTCACCAAGTTCTCCAGGTCATTTCTTCTCAAAACATGCTATAGAATATTATAACTGGGTGCAGTTAATTACTTATAGAATCTGGCATATCTGTAGCTGTTAGAATGTATGTTGTCATGTGTGTGTACTTCAGTTGTCAGAGAAATTGCTTGTCATGGTGAGTATAACACAAACAGTATTACACTTCGTTTGATGTTTGTTTATTTACTGGCGCCTTGACAGATGATAGTTTGTTACATTGTGCTTCAAAAAAGGCGTAATAACTGCAACCCATGGCGGTGGTGAATGTGGCTGATCAGGCCAAGACCACGGATGGAGTCCATAGCACACAGACTGGGCAGAATTGTAGAGACCACATGTCTCCACTTTTGCTGTTTTTACACACAAAAATATTTCCCTAATCCCATATTACTAATTTTTATTTATGGTCTGTAAATAAGCTTAATTGGTGCCCACACAGAATAGTGGGGCTAAGGGGGTATGACAGAATTACCAATGTAGAGCCCATGGAGAGAACAAGACAAATGCCAGGGAACCAAGAATGGAAGACAAGACGCTGGTGCTGGATAGAACACACACTGGGAACATCTGACGACTATATAACTAGTCACTCTCTTGTCTGGAACCTACAAGATAGGACAAACACTGAAAAATACCTGAGAACTATATAACTAGACACTCTGTTGTCTGGAACCTACAAGATAGGACAAACACTGAAAAATACCTGAGAACTATATAACTAGACACTCTGTTGTCTGGAACCTACAAGATAGGACACACACTGAAAAATACCTGAGGACTATATAACTAGACACTCTCTTGTCTGGAACTCACAAGATAGGACACACACTGAGAAAACCTGAGGTCAATATAACTAGACACTTTCGTCTGGAACCTACAAGATATCACACACATTGAGAAAACCTGAGGACAGTATAACTAGACACTCTCTTGTCTGGAACCTACGAGATAGGACAAACACTGAAAAAAAACCTGAGGACTATATAACTAGACACTCTCTTGTCTGGAACCTACAAGATAGGACACATACTGAGAAAACCTGAGGACAATATAACTAGACACTCTCTTGTCTGGAACCCACAAGATAGGACACATGCTGAGAAAACCTGAGGACAATATAACTAGACACTCTCTTGTCTGGAACCCACAAGACAAACAAAATTTTTTTTTTTTACAGACAAACAAAATAGCGGGAGACTTAAAAATGCATGAAGAAAAGAATTACAGAGATGGATAGTATTGGGAGGACATGGAGGGAGATAACAGGAGATAGCAACAGATAGGACATGACTCGGCATGAGTCTGTTTAGGACCTATGCCCCAATCGAGCATAAATGGATGAAGAAGTATAAATGAGTTAATTAAAATGGTAAAGTCCCAACCCACCCTCCAGCATGTCATTGTATTTGTTGTGTTGTCATCTTGTTGCAGATTGGAACTTGCGCAGCTTGTTTGGGAATCACCTGGCCTCTACCTGTCCAGTCGCAGCCAGGAGTACTGTCTTTGTGGAGGTGACCAACAATGAGGTATGCAGGTGTTAAGTAGGAGTGAACGAATGAACGAACTAACGAAAATCTTTATTTTCAAAGGGTTAAGAATTGGGCACGCAGGCCCGTCTGACATTCTGCCCTTCTTCTCTATTTCCTCTCATACATTCTTTCATTCAACATCATCTTATGAAGCAAATCTTTGACAACAAAAGAACAATAGCATTAAAACGCATGAAAAATAATCAATAATACATGACTCACTGAGGCAATGTTTAACATGGGCATTATAAATACCCAAAGAAGGCGTAATGTGCCATACATATGGGAATGTTTTTTGACTAGTTGTCGTTCGAGATAATTTACCATTATTATTGTCTTTGTTGTTTTGTTTTTTTTAATAGGGGAATGTAGTCTGTCCTGAGGTAGTATTCAAACAGGTTGCGACTGTATGTATAATGATTGGTGGTGTCTTTTGATTTCTTGTGGAAGATTGTTCCACAACTGAGTGGCAGAGTATGCTAAGCTTGTTTTATATGTCTGTCCCAAGTTTATATTTAAACAATGACCAAAGGTAGCTTGGAGCATTTTGAAATAGGATTTTGTGGATTTGGCAGATGTGAGTGACCAGTACTGAGACAGATGGGAGGGACATGAGGCAGATCAGTTATCATTTATCACTTGGGGTATCGTCATTGCACTCTGGACAGGTCCATAGGTGCTCAGATCCTCCCCCAGCATATGCATCAGCATCCAGTGGCTGAAAGTGCTAGTTCTGTGTTGGTTGACGAGGCCCCTCGTTTTCCCGGTGTACCTCTCGTGTCTGGCCGTGCCAGTTCTCCCAAGTCTCTCATCCTGGATAACGATGTGGATTCACTGACGTCAAAGTCCTCTGTTCTCGACATCTCTTTAAGGATGTTAATAACATCGGCGCGATCCATGGGCTGGCCATCTGCAGGGGATGCAGAGCCAGTCAATTATCAGCTCGTTCATTTTCCTCGATTCTCGCATGTCCCGGGATGAAAATGAAGGTGACTTTACGGACAACGGACTTCCGGAGTGAATCAGTCCACTGTCTACGTACATATCCTGCATCGACCTTCCGAATCATGCTCATTGAATCACTTAGTACACACACATTGGAGGAGTGAGTTCCCTTGGAGCAAGATGGCAAGACATTGTTTTGTTCTGTAAAACGGAACATGTTTTTTCCAAAATGTTTGTGGATTAAGGCTTGAGGCTGAGCAATGTCATCTGAAATAGCTGTGATGCAGCAGCATGTAAGTTTGACAGACTTGTAACTGAACAATGTCACCTGAAGCTACTTTCACACGAAGGAGACTATTACATATTTATTGCAACTTATTATCATACAGGATTCAAATATATACAGGCTGACCCCAGCCCCTACATTGACTGAGAAGGTCACCCGGGGCACTGAGCAGCACACGTATTCAGTGTATGATGTACAGTCAGTCATGAAGACAGGACGAGGTTTGAACATCGTAGCCACATATGGTGACCCTCCGGTGTTGATCAGCGTGGAACCTCCCCCCATCCACGTACATAGGTACATTACTGGTATGTATGTTTACTTTGCTTTGTTGACATTCGAGCTTGGTTATATGAGTTAGTTAATTAGTTAGTTAGTTAGTTAGGTTGGTAGTTAGTTAGTTAGTTAGTTAGTCCAGGTTCCAACTTCACGGCAACAGGTCGTCCCCACTATGCTCCGTTCCTGTACCAGCGAATATCACACAAAATGCTCCACTGTCCAATGTGAAAAGTGGAATAGGCAGGAGTGCTTGGGTACATGAGTGCTTGGTTACATGAGTGCTTGGTTACATGAGTGCTTGGGTACATGAGTGCTTGGTTACATGAGTGCTTGGGTACATGAGTGCTTGGGTACACGAGTGCTTGATTACATGAGTCATTGATTATATGAGTACTTGATTACATGAGTACTTGATTACGCAAGTAGGCCTTCATTAATGAGTGCTTGATTACATTAGAATTTGTTTACATTAGTGCTTAGTTACAATTGTTACTTACATTAATGTGTGATTACATTAGTCCTTGGTTACATTAGTGCTTGATTACATTAGTGCTTGATTACAGTAATTTTGTTTACATGAATGCCTGAGTACATTAGTGGCTACAGATGTTTTGATTAAAGTAGTGAGTAATTACATTAGTACCTGATTGCCTTAGTAGTTTATTACATTAGTGCGCGGGAACTGAGTTCCTCATACAGAGATGTGTCATCAGGCACCAGCTGGCATCTGTTGCTCACTATAATACCCCCTCTGTCCATCTTCAGTACGGCAGTGAGAGGTGTCGTGAAGATTGGACCTGGTGTGGTTGATCTCAGTGAGAGCTGCCTTGTAATATAGACCTTGTGTTGATGATGAGCACTCAGTGTTTGTTGATGAGCTCAATGAGACTGTGGACATTCCATTTCCCAGGATATGGCTTGGACAAGGGTGGTATATCGTGCCTCATCTACAACACCCTGGCGGTCAATCAGAGCATCATTTACCTGGATGTCCTGCCCTGGTTCACCCGGGTCTTCTTCAACTCCCTGACCGTAGAAAACAATGGCACCAGTGTTCCTTGTAAGTTCTGTTTATATAAATGTTCTGTGTAAGGTCTGGTCACATGAATGTTCCTTGTAAGTTCCATTTAGTGGAATGTTTCTTGTTAGTTCCATTTACAGAAATGATCTATATAAGTTGCATTATTATAAATATTTTTCATGAGCTTTGACTTACACAAGTGTGTTGTATTGTTCAAGGGGCTGGCCATAAGTCTTTACCCTGATTGTGAAGGAAATGTCATAGAGAACTGACATTCTGTGTATTATTTACCCTGACTGTAAAGGAAATGTCATAGAGAACTGACATTCTGTGTGTTATTTACCCTGACTGTGAAGGAAATGTCATAGAGAACTGACATTCTGTGTGTTATTGACCCTGACTGTGAAGGAAATGTCATAGAGAACTGACATTCTGTGTATTTACCCTGACTGTGAAGGAAATGTTATAGAGAACTGACATTCTGTGTGTTATTTACCCTGACTGTGAAGGAAATGTCATAGAGAACTGACATTCTGTGTGTTATTGACCCTAACTGTGAAGGAAATGTCATAGAGAACTGACATTCTGTGTGGTCTTTATCCATGGATGTTTATCATGTATAATAATATTGAAATTTTGTTCTGTACAGTGAAGAAAAACAATTGTAAGTGATGAGAAAATAAATAATTAATTGACATATGAGAAAGTGTGTGTGTGGCAAGTCATATGTACAGAGGTAACTGTGAGAAACTGTTTGTGGCAAGTCATATAAAGAAAGAGCATAACCACATATTATCTAATTATATCAGTCATATACAGAATGAAACATAACCACATATTATCTAATTATATCAGTCATATACAGAATGAAACATAACCACATATTATCTAATTATATCAGTCATATACAGAATGAAACATAACCACATATTATCTAATTATATCAGTCATATACAGAATGAAACATAACCACATATTATCTAATTATATCAGTCATATACAGAATGAAACATAACCACATATTATCTAATTATATCAGTCATATACAGAATGAAACATAACCACATATTATCTAATTATATCAGTCATATACAGAATGAAACACAACCACATATTATCTAATTATATCAGTCATATACAGAATGAAACATAACCACATATTAATTATATCAGTCATTTACAGAATGAAACATAGCCACATATTATCTAATTATATCAGTCATATACAGAATGAAACATAACCACATATTATCTAATTATATCAGTCATATACATAATGAAACATCCATTCATTCATTCATTGGCACCTTGCCGTCTTGACAGACGATAGTTTGTGCTTTAAAAAGGCATAATAACTTTTAACTATGGCGGTAGCGAGTGTGACTGATAAGGCCAATTTGCGCTGTAAATGTCCGTTCACAGTGGGTGCATGTGAACATGTGGTCATTTCCACCATCTGTGACGAGTTCACCTTGGGTAGTGAGAGTGAACCACACCCGAGGTGTCTCTGGCACTCCCGTGTATTCTAGCCCCAGGGGTTGGACGAGCAGATACACCTTTTTACTCTGTGGTTGATCTCATATAAGTTAATTACGTCTACAAGCCCCTCCAGATTCTAGACCCCTACTAACTACCTACACCTGTGGAACAATGAACACTTAGGCATCGTCCGAGACCACACTCAATCATTATACAAAGAGCAAGTCAACTTACATAAGTTTATTCTACCCTTGAGAATATAGAACTGAAATGAACATCCTGATAGAAGAATCTATTTACACAAATAGAAGATAGAGTAGAGACAGAATCAGAGATATAAGTGTCTTCATCGAGTTGAGAAGTAGATTGGATGCAGATGTCCCGTCCAGTCGGTCCGCCACTCACCCGGCTTCTTTCCAGTGAGATGACTATAACCTTGGAGACCACTCAGTCTCCAGAGCGTGGATCCACAACAATAGAGTCACTGCTGGAACCCACTTCACTGGACCAACTGCATCTATATCACTCCCATGGAGTCACTGTTCCTACAGTTATAGAACAATACCGGTTGGGAGACAATTCTCCTGGACTTGACTCCAAGTCTTCGTTACGTCGATGAAATTATATAGTCACTGACCAATCGAATGGTCTGTCACTCAGAACACAATCCCACTGCAGAACTGATAGGTCATGGACCCATTCAATGGTCCCTTCAGCACATCACAGAAACATGGATGGAACAAGGTGAATGACCAATTCAATGGTCTCTTACAGTCACACTGCTTTTAGAATCAGATAGGGCTACTGAACTGTAACTGAGGTCTACAATAACACAGTTCATATCTTCATACGAAGACGGTACATAGAAGTAGACCTCTATTTCCCCGGAAACAAGTCAGGTTGGACTATACCATCGTCCCTTCCACCGGGTTACACTTGCCACAACTCAATAGTTGATGTAGTTCTCAAGACCTGCCACTAGAGCTGTCCCAAGAATCATTCAAGTGTCGGAAAATCAGGTCTTTCTGCGTTTAGGCAGAACCTCCGTCATAATAGACGGACCGGCGTTTCCTTTCGTTGAGCATGATTACTCATGTGCTGAAATGCTCCTAACAAAACAGAGTATCTTCTATGATAGTAGACGATCACAAACCATTTTCCACACGAGCACCTTCAGGGCGGTTGTATTTCTTGAAGCAACCTTCACTCATGGTGAATCACCGTGGGTACCTGGTGTGGTTGAGTCTGGCGTGATAAGTCAAGAACTGAACCCTTCGCTGGATCACACGAAGTGGTTTCCTGCCAACACCAATTATAGTTGACTGGTTCCTCAACAGGCAAACTCCTGCAAAGGAAGAGCGACCGGTGAGAGTATACTGGCCCAAACATTAGTCCACATGCATCCTACCAATAACTACTCAACTCTCAGTCCTGCTATCTAGGTATTCATATAACCAAAGCATTATCTCTATATGGAGAGTCGGAAAGCATGGGTTCACAAATGTCAGCTGCCTTACAGAACAGCCCGTCAAACAGAGCAAGAAATCAGAATGACGAGTCTGATAAGTCTCACCTATCCCTAATCATCTACCAGTCGTCGCTAACGTCAGTAGTGATACTAGGCTGTTATTGTTCTAATTTAATTGAACTAAACACATAGGTAAAGAGCCCCTGGACTCGTTCCTAACATCATCAATGTACATTAAGAAACATAATCTTGATCAATATACCATCCCTCGGGATATAGGAATCGGACATGATCACATCCACTATGTACACAAGCCTGTTTGCTGGTGGGACCACCTGCCCACTCCATAGCAAACTCTTCTTATCAGACTCTGCCTTAGAGTCAAGAAGCCTTCTTGAGAATACATGTTCCCCACATGTTCCAAGGGTAATGGTCCCAGTTCTGTCCTCCCCAAGTGGTTTAGCCTTGGCATGGACTGAACTTCATCGTTGGTTTGGCCTACCAACCCTACTGTCATACTTGCTTTCACATCCCCCATATTCTATATTTCCCCAGTCTCATACAGCCTCCTTGCATCCTTCCATACTTCCAGCACCTTAGCATTCACTCGCACAAGCGCCAGTATGAAAGAAACAGGATAGCTCAGACAAGATTTCAGAACGCTTATTTATATCGCGACGGCACGCAGTGTTATCACGCGTCGACCTATTCGGCGTTCGGAATTACCCCAGGAAGTATCACATGCCATGACCTAATATATACACACAATGTCACATCATATATATATACATAGGTATTACCAAAGCAAACTTACCTGAACACAGAAATCCGCTGTTCCACACCATGAATTCACTATGTAGTTATTACACAATAGTTACATCACCCATGGTGGCACAGAGCTACGTGATTCCTTTACTTAGTAACTAAGCACAATTGTTGTCTGAATCTCCACCTACCAACTTACCTGGTTTTCTAACCATTCTTCTGGCTTCAGCCACTGACTGACATAATCTAAGTTTCCATCCGGCACAAATAACTATGTCTTATTCTAACACAGCAACCTAATATATGCAACGATTGGCAATATATGGTACATATAATTGGAACCCACATCGCCCACATCACATTACTGCATTTCTAACAGCTGTTTCGCGAGCACACGGTAAACAAACCCCCGATTCGCCATCAACTGCGTTATCGATCGGTTTGCTAATTAGTATGCAAGGACATCCGCATAGGTAATGAGGTTAGAACAATGGCGTGTGGAACACACGTACAACATTTAACTGATTTACACAATTATCTACCTGCAATAGGAACCCAGATCTCCAGTCAGCTTCCGGACTGTTCAAAGGCTTCTCCTCTTCCTTATTCTAACAGTCAGCCGAATCATGGTTGAGGAGAGACGCACCACAAAATTGGCTCAATTCAGGCCGGCGTCTGTTCGGTTAGAAGCACCGTAAGTGAATGACTGGTTTAGCCACATCCCCGCTTCGTGCCAACTCAATACGCACGAAAAGCGAGTGCTTCTAGAGAAAAGATACTTTCTCGGGAAAGCGTCATTCCCCGCCTAGAGTTTCTAGATCTCTCTGCACGAGAATTTAGAGCGATACCCAGCATCACGGGTTACTCGAATTTCGGTGTTTCGAGAAGATTCTAGATCATACTTCCGTCATACGGCTTCCCTCAGTCTATTTTTAGCTGGGAAAGTCCCCGATGACGCGCCAAAATAGTGCGGTATCTTGACGACGCAAGACAGATAATCGCGTTCTGTCACACCATCATGCACCATCTTAATGAAACATCACATATTATCTAATTATATCAGTCATATACAGAATGAAACAACCACATATTATCTAATTATATCAGTCATATACAGAATGAAACATAACCACATATTATCTAATTATATCAGTCATATACAGAATGAAACATAACCACATATTATCTAATTATATCAGTCATATACAGAATGAAACATAACCACATATTATCTAATTATATCAGTCATATACAGAATGAAACAACCACATATTATCTAATTATATCAGTCATATACAGAATGAAACATAACCACATATTATCTAATTATATCAGTCATATACAGAATGAAACAACCACATATTATCTAATTATATCAGTCATATACAGAATGAAACAACCACATATTATCTAATTATATCAGTCATATACAGAATGAAACATAACCACATATTATCTAATTATATCAGTCATATACAGAATGAAACATAACCACATATTATCTAATTATATCAGTCATATACAGAATGAAACAACCACATATTATCTAATTATATCAGTCATATACAGAATGAAACATAACCACATATTATCTAATTATATCAGTCATATACAGAATGAAACAACCACATATTATCTAATTATATCAGTCATATACAGAATGAAACTAACCACATATTATCTAATTATATCAGTCATATACAGAATGAAACATACCACATATTATCTAATTATATCAGTCATATACAGAATGAAACATAACCACATATTATCTAATTATATCAGTCATATACAGAATGAAACAACCACATATTATCTAATTATATCAGTCATATACAGAATGAAAACATACCACATATTATCTAATTATATCAGTCATATACAGAATGAAACATACCACATATTATCTAATTATATCAGTCATATACAGAATGAAACATAACCACATATTATCTAATTATATCAGTCATTTACAGAATGAAACAACCACATATTATCTAATTATATCAGTCATATACAGAATGAAACATACACCAACATATTATCTAATTATATCAGTCATATACAGAATGAAACATAACCCCAAAA
>JACEFZ010016922.1:7500-11194 GCA_014155875.1 Cepaea nemoralis | reverse complement strand
AAGGAACGTGTACATGTTTCAATCACTCATTCCAAGTCAGACTGCCATGTTAACTCGCGAGAGCAAAGGTACAGTTGATTCAAGAATAAGTCATCCTAGGCATGAAGAATGCACAAGGGGTTTGGGTTTGCGAATCTGCATGAGTGTACCACACATTAATCAAGCATACGCAACCAGTCACATCAAGGGATTGATATGCACTTGGAGTATACAGCGTGAAAGACATGTCAAGGTTGAAGCAGTATCCAGAATACTGGCGCACAGAAGTTAGGTTTTCCACTTTCACATTTTATTCATAAAATACTCTTATATTCTTCTCTTTCGTTCACTAGGCACACTACAACATCAACAGTATGTTTTAAAGCGGTACTGTTGTCCAGAGAACAATATATTATCGAATCTTTAAGGGCATTGTTGGGTCATCACATCACACTAGCGACCGCTCTCGGTGGAATCCCCGCTCAACTAATGAGATTTTAAATATGGCCCAGGAATAGCGTGGGCTCATAATTATTAACCAATCAAAAGACAAGCGCATATACCGCTGCCCTCCCCAACTCGTTCTAGAACATACTAGTTCCAAGAATCGTCCTTATATTAGGAAACGCCACTTAAATCGGAAGTATTCTTATGAATGTGTAGGGCTGGGAATGGGGAGTTCTGTTTCATCATGCTACATGGTGTTTCCACTGTATGCGCAGCCGTATAAGGGTGGCAGTTGTCGTGCAGCATCAATGTATCGTATATTGTAATGGCACAACGCAATTAAAATTTGTAAGTAAAATAAAGGGCCCTTTCTCACGCCTTGTGGTGTATTGGGTATATTGATAAAACCCAGATTTTATACACCAATCGACACTCGGTGGGTGATGAAAATAAATTGTACCGGTCGCCTTTCCTTCCCCGGACTTTTCCCGGGTACCTATGTGAGGCTGAGTCGACTTGGGAGCCCAGATCAATGTAAAAACATTCGCCTGTTATAACAGCAAATAGCTTTCGCTGAGTAACATGCAATAACAAATATTCCCGTAAGAGCCAACACTTGAAAATGTTCCGGTTTAATAATGTTAATCTTATTTCCTGTTACTTTGTACTAATCACGCGCTCTTTTCTTCATCTATTATCTCAGTGGATGCGTACGTGTTTAGTTGTACATTTCCTGATCTGATATAGTGTCTCTATTTTGTTCTGCTGTTCAATCATTTGGCATATTTACACCAACAGTTTTATTTCTTCTTCTTCTTTTGCCTTTATCGCCAGTTGGGACACTGCCAGTCAACCAACTCACATAAAGCTATCCTATCTCTTGCTGTCTCTAGCATCCCCCACCCCCATCCTTCCAATATTGTTTATATCTGCCTGTAATTCTCTTCTCCAAGTGTTTTATGTCTGCCACTATTTCTTTTGCCTTGCGGATTCCAAACAAGACAGTGTCTAGTTATATTGTTCTCAGGCTTTCTCATTGTGTGTCCTAACCAGGGCCAGCGCCTTTCACTCACCTCTTGGTTCACTGAGATTTGTTTAGTTATCTCCATGAGCTCTGCATTGGTGATTCGGTCATTAATGTGTTTTAAACACTTGTTTTGTGTCATTTATATATTATGCAAACAAATGTGGATCAGAACATATACATGATGCGTCTATAGTGACTAAAACAGCCTCTTCGCAGGAGACATGGAGTTTTTGCTCGGTGTGACGCTTTCGGTGGACCGATTAGCTTGTGCTTTGCGGATCTTGACAGTCTGGTTGAAATCCGTTGGCAACTTCTTTGGCAATCATCATCATCAAGTGCCCTGCCAGCTGGCGTAGGCGTTCATGGCTCTCCACAGATCTCGGTCTTTGGTGTTCTCGATCAACTCTGCTGATGGTATTCCTCCATGTCACCGTCTCAATCCATCCAGCATCATTTCTCTTGGTCTGCCTCTGTCTCTCTTCCCCTCGATCTTTCCAGTTGTTACGATGTTCTCCAATGCCTCTCTTCTCATCACATGACCAAAGAAAGATGTTTGTCTCTTCCTTATTGTTGTATATAATGTTTTAGTTTCATTAGCCTGTATCAGGCAGTCGTTGTTAGTTACTCTGGCAGTCCAAGAAATTCGCAACATTCGTCTCAGGAACCACATCTCTGTTGCTTCTAATTTCTTCTTAAAGAAGAATACTTGTCCCTCCTATTACTCCATAAACTCTAATTTCTTACCAAGCTTTCATCATGATCATGTGGCAAAACATTACCCTCATCACGATCCACTGATAAGACTATCGATCCTTCTACCAGTTCCCCTGCCTCATAGATGTCCATGCGCAAGAAGTCCTCAGTATCCGGTGTCCATCCTTGTGCTGGTCGACCCTCACTACTTCTTCCAGGATACCACCCCTCCCATCACTGCACTCTCCCAGTCACTGGGATGTCTTAACAAGGCCAACGTATTTCAGTTTCTGAGATATCATATTGGTTATCAGCCGGTTGCCTTCAGTGTTCAGATCTGGTAGTATTTAGTCATCATTCTTCTTCTTTGTCCACGGTGTTCTAAGAACTTATCTCTGACATTAATTTCAAAAAGTCCCGATTTTCTTCTTTATCATCATAATCATCATGATTATCATCTTTATCATCATCATCTTTATCAGAATCATCATCATCATCATCTGTATCAGAATCATCATTATCATCTTTACTACCGTCATCATTATCAGTGTCATCATTATTATTTGCATCATCATCATTATCATTATCATTATTATCATCATCATTATGATCATCATCATCATTATCAGTAACATCATTATCATCATCATCATTATCGTCATCACTACTATCATTATTATCAATATCATTATTATCAATATCATCATTACCATCATCATCATTATCAACATACACTTGTCCTGTCAATCGTCGTGAGAAGGAATGGTTGACGTTCCAGAACTCATGGGTGGTACTGGATAGTGTCTTTCCGTGTGATTGTACAATATCTTTGATGTCTCATTCCGTGTGATTGTACAATGTCTTTGATGTCTCATTCCGTGTGATTGTACAATCTCTTTGATGTCTCATTCCGTGTGATTGAACAATGCCTTTGATGTCTCATTCCGTGTGATTGTACAATGTCTTTGATGTCTCATTCCGTGTGATTACACAGTGTCTTTGATGTCTCATTCCGTGTGATTGTACAATGTCTTTGATGTCTCATTCCATGTGATTGTACAATGTCTTTGATGTCTCATTCCATGTGATTGTACAATGTCTTTGATGTCTCGTTCCATGTGATTGTACAATGTCTTTGATGTCTCATTCCATGTGATTGTACAATGTATTTGATGTCTCATTCCATGTGATTGTACAATGTCTTTGATGTCTCATTCCGTGTGATTGTACAATGTCTTTGATGTCTCATTCCATGTGATTGTACAATGTCTTTGATGTCTCATTCCGTGTGATTGTACAATGTCTTTGATGTCTCATTCCGTGTGATTGTACAGTGTTTTTGATGTCTCATTCCGTGTGATTGAACAATGTCTTTAATCTCTCATTCCGTGTGATTTTACATTGTCTTTGATGTCTCATTCCTTGTGGTTGAACAATGTCTTTGATGTCTCATTCCGTGTGATTGAACGTCTTTGATGTCTCATTCCATGCATTTGTACAATGTCTTTGATGTCTCATTCCGTGTGATTGAACAATGTCTTTGATGTC
>JACEFZ010016922.1:0-2500 GCA_014155875.1 Cepaea nemoralis | reverse complement strand
ATCCTCCATCCAGCCACACACACCCCCACCCAGCCAGACATATCCCCTACCCACACACACACATCCCCAAATCCATCACCCACACCTATCACGCACCCCTCCCCCAACCCACACACATCCCCCACACACATTCACCCACACATCTCTCACCCACACACACAATCCCCACCCATCCACCCAAACATCCCACACCCATACACATCCCTCACCAACACACACATCCCCAAACCCACAACCACCCCACCTGCACACATCTCCCACCCACCACATATCCCCACACCCACATATATCCCCCACCCATCCCATAACCCACTATCAATCATCCATCAACATATCCTCCTCCACCCACTCACCCACAACCACCTAGCCAAACACGCATCCCTACCCACACACACATCTCCCCGCCAACCCATACATCCCGCACGTCCCCAACCACCCACACAATCCCACCCCGCCAACCCACACATCCTGAGCCCACTCACACACACATCCCCCCATCCCCCAATCTACTATTATGATCAAACTCCCACACTTTACACACACATACAGTGACGATTGTCGTGAGCATTGTCGCAAAATTGTAAAGAAAATGGAGAAAAATTGTACATATACATTTTGTAACTTCAAAAATAGTGATGCAATTCAACTCTCTCTCTCTCTCTCTCTCTCTCTCTCTCTCTCTCTCTCTCTCTCTCTCCTCTCTCTCTCTCTCTCTCTCTCTCTCTCTCTCTCTCTCTCTTCTTACACACACCACACACATATATATATATATATATATATATATATATATATATATATATATACATACACACACACAGGCACACACACTCACACTCCCTTACTCACTCACACTCACTAACTCTCTCACTCACTCTACAGTAGTGTGCATGCGATTATATTATACATGATAGAATCAAGTGTCATACATACAACATGATAATGTGAAAGATGAAAATACAAAATATGGAATGGAATGTTACAGGACATGCGTGCACTCAACTCTCTCTCTCTCTCTCTCTCTCTCTCTCTCTCTCTCTCTCTCTCTCTCTCTCTCTCTCTCTCTATTTCTCACTCATACTCCCTAATTATCTCACCCACTCTACAGTGATGTACATGTGTTCATGTTATAAATTATAACATCAATTAGCATTCAAAATGATAATATGAACATGAGAATACACAACATATATGGAATAGCATGTTACATGATATTCGTGCGCTTAAATATCTCTCTCTCTCTCTCTCTCTCTCTCTCTCTCTCTCTCTCTCTTTCTCTTTCTCTCTCTCTCTCTTCTCACCAACACACACTCATAGACACTCACAAACAATGTGCGTACACATACACACATTAACAAGTCCATTCTTCCACTGTCTCTCTCTCGTTCGCTTACTCCCCCCCCCCTCTCTCTCTCTCTCTCTCTCTCTCTCTCTCTCTCTCTCTCTCTCTCTCTATCTATCTATCTATCTATCTATCTCACTCGCAGTCACTATTTCCCCATTAAGTCACTCTCTCCATCTTTCATTTACTCAATATCACACTCTCTTTCACTCTCACTCACACACAGACAGACACACACCCTCTCGCTATCAAATACACATTCCCTCGCATACACACGAAAACATATACACACAGACAAGTACACAGACACACACACACACTCTCTCTCTCTCTCTTTCACACTCATTAACGTCTCATGCACTCTCTCACTCACCCACTGTCTCTCTCTTGCACACTCACTCGCTCTCACACTCACTCACACACGCACATACACACAAATTCTCCCCCTCACTCACTAACTCACTCTCCCTTACTCACTCACTCACCCGGCGGCTCTCTAACTCACACTCACTCACTCACTCTCTCACACAGACAGGTATACACACAACACAATCTCTCTCTCACACTAACTAATTCTCTCACTCAATCTCTCACGCATACGTGTACACAGACATTCACTTACTCTTTCACCCTCGCAGGCACACGCGCACACACACTCTCTCACTTATTCTGTCTCATAGTTAGTCTCTCACTCACATTCTTTCTCATTCACTCTCTCACCCACTCTCTCACTCACACAGTGTAAAATGATAGTGACAAAATGATACCAGTAGGTGACTTATGGAGGCATATAGTCGGTATGAAGTAAGTATTGAAAGAGTTTTCGGTTGAATGTGTAGGGACTCATTGGCGTTTTCAGATCTGGTGGAAGGCTATTCCACAAGTGAGCACCAGAATACGCGAGACATGTTTTGTATAAGTCCAATCTAGGCATAGTAACCTGTAATAAATTTAAGCGCTTGCTATTCATTGCATTAGATTGAAGTAACGGTAGAAGATACTCTGGGGTATTTTCAGATATAATTTTACTCACTAATTTGGCTTTGTTAAAAAGGAATCGCTTTCGAAGTGGTAGAAGTCTTATATGACTATATAAGTTATTACTTTCAACGTGCTTTATGCCAGAAACTGAGTATAGCGCGGTTTTCGAATAGCAGCATC
>JACEFZ010016921.1:0-11117 GCA_014155875.1 Cepaea nemoralis | reverse complement strand
ATAGGACTAACTCGTAAGACCCCTTAGGGATGAGCTCACAAAAACCACGGACCTCAACCATAACCACAGCTGAAGAGGCAGGTTGAACGACGCCGAATTTGGAATTTTTGTTTTGAAAATTGGAATTGAAAATTGGAATTTAGTGGTAAATGTGGAATATATATATATACACACTTGTATATATAGTTATTTTTCTACAGCCATTTGTGACTTACTCTCGTTTTTATGTTGCATTGCCTCTCACCAAGATAAGGCTTGTATAATCCCAATTGCGCTGCTCCGCCCGAAGCCGTTGGCACAATGTGGAGTGTTGGATTTGGTAAGCGAAGCCCAACATTCCGTGCTAACAGAAAGCAAACTGTACCGTCTACTGTCAAACGGTAGCTCAGTCATAACTGTCTAAGATATGACACAACACGGACACACACACACACACACACACACACACACACACACACACACACACACACACACACTTAGAACTGCTTGCTTTGTTTTCATTTACCTGTCATCCCACAGAACTGTGTGACTTACTTATAGACTCGGCCTCGTAACTTTCTCTACCCAGCTATACACCGCTTAACGGGAAATCGCTAGGTGCTAATTCCACTGAAAACCCACCTTGGCGGGAGACAGTTCGCGAGTGACGCCGAAGTTGAATGTGAAGTGAAAACATGGTATAGAAAACAGAGCACGCAGTTCTATGCAGCCGGTTTGGGAGGACTGATAAAAGGATGGGATAAGTGCATCAATGCTGGTGGAAATTATGTTGGGAAATAAAGGGACAATGTATGTATAAAAATAAACTGATATCAAGTAGTTATCATGTTTAGTTATTTTTCTACAGCCATTTGTGACTTACTTATTAACTTACCTTCGTACTAAGTGTAATGGCAGGGCAGACCAGGCTCTAAGCTTTGGTTGACAACTGATCTAAGATAGAAGCTCCGAAAGGCGGGCAGTTAGATCAATTCTTTGCTGATTCGGCAGCTTCTGCAACTTATCTTGTTCCAGATGGGTTGGTATTACTTTTCCTCTGGAGTGAACTGGGCAGGCCGAAAGATGGATCAGGCTGCATGGGCAACACATGGTCTCTACAAATCAGCCAAGACTCTGTGCTATGAAGAGGTATAAATCCATCGCTCGGAAGATCAGCAATGGAATAAAAACAAAGGAGAAAATGATTGCAGATAAGTCACACACTGAGCGTGTGAGACGTATGATGATGCATGATGGTGGAAATGACCATGTGTTCACATGCATCCATCGTCGACAAACATTTACAGCGTTAACTGATCTGATCAGTGACATCTGCTACCGCCATGGGTTGTTGTTATTATGTCTGTTTGAAGCACAATGTAACAAACCATCGTCTGTCAAGACTGAAAGGTGCCACTGTGTGTGTGTATGTCTGTGTGTGTTTATGTCTTTGTGACATTGTCATGCGTCTGTTTTATGTACAGGCAATGAAAAACTGGTCGCCAATTAAAGTTAGTTGTATGTCCTGTGCAGGATGTCACAATCAGCCCCAGTATTCTTGGCCTGTTGTTATTTACTAGATAACTTTACATTCAGACATTTGCCATTTCTTTGTAAACGAACGTCGCTCATATCATTTGTAACATTCAAGACAAGTTGGTATGCTTCAAAATCGCCTGCAACCGATTTCGAACGGGTTATGCAGGACTTTGAAGAGCGTTCGCGATCCCTTCGCCACAGATGTATTTCAGACAATAACTATAGTTGTTGCATATCCTTTACAGGAAGTTGCAGTCATCGCCAGTATTTTTTGGTTTTGGTTTGCCCAGTTGGCCAATAGTTTGCCATTGCTTTCTGAACGACCGGAACCCATACCATTTCATTAAAAAAATACACAACGTAAGGCGGTCTGCTGCCAAATCGCTCACAGCTGTGTTTGGAACGCTGGTATGCGAGATTACGTACTGAGTCGGTAAATTCCATCGCCACGGAGCCGGCAATTACCAGTTATTAGCATTAAAATTGCTTATATTAGTAATAATCTTTTTGAAATAAATGTAACTGTAACATGAGAACATGCAAAGGCTAGACTTGATGGTTACTACTTTATTACTATCTTTAAAATGGACTAGAGGATTACTGGCGATTCAAAAGGACTCCTCCAATTGAAACAACTACTAAAGTGCAGCTTTCGAGAGGGTCTCAACGATTGTTAGTAATTAGAATGAGTTTCGTATTTTCCAATAGTGGGGTACAGTAAATCATGGATTTTTCCTAACTGTCAGAGTATAGATCGTGTAACCCTTGTCACTGTTTAAGACTTGCACTATTTATTTTAGTGGTAAATGTGGTATTTACGTCAACCATTCGCGTGCATTGCATTTACACTGAGCTACATACATTGCTCTGTGAAGGGAAAGCAATAAAAAGAGACATTGCTGTAGTTAGGGTGATTTTCAGTATGTAAAAGTCACTATAACCCACAAGCTGGATGGATTGATGCGTCCATGGATGATTAAAATGCATGCATGGTTGACTGGATGAATGGTTGCATGAATAAATGCATAATGAATTGCATAGAATTATGGACGGAAGACTAGATGGGTTAATGGATACATAGATGGACATATGGATAGATGGAAGAATGGTGGCCTGATTATTGGATGGATGTATTCATGGGTAGATGCACAAGTATGGGTGGATGTTGCACAAATGTCTGTCTGTATATATGTTAGTTAGTATTTATGTATGTTAACATGTTCTTGTGAATCGAAAACAACATCTGCATATTAACATACGTGAAATAAAGAGACGTATCACAAACAAACGAGTCAAGTTATGGTGTATATCACGCGCCTGAGTAACACTAAGAGTGTAGTGACAGGGCCCTATATTGTTGAGTAATTTAATAACAGCACATGGAAGTTGAATGTAGAATAGCCCATAATATTGACAGCATTTCCACTAGATGAGAAATACTCTCTGCAATTTATCTTTGACAACCGAGATGAAGAAAGGAGTAAGGAATTTGCTGGAAGCTACAGCGATATGGTTTTATAGAATATTGATGAAAATACGTTGGACGGATAGAAAGAGAAATAAGACATCTTGAAATAAGCTAACACAAAAAGAAAACGAGTTACTCTCATCAAATGAAGATAGCCGATATTTTTTGGGCATGTCACGAGAAAGGGAAAGCAGGAATGTGTAGTGACAACGGAAAAGTTGGAGGGAAGGAGAAGAACAGGGAGATCAAGAGACAAGATGCTATACAGTTTGACATCATGCCATGGGGAGCATCGGTACCAGAAATAATTGCCAGCCCAAGAGACATATCGGTGTGGACAGACATGACCACTAACGCCACACAGTATGGACTCTGAGTATTTTAGTAATACCTTTTGAGACATAACTGACGTTGGAAGATTTTTATCTAATGGCGCGGATGTTTGTTTATTGTTTTTGTTATTTATGTATTCGCCAGAAGTCTCTAAAAGACTCATAAAACCAATGCATAGCACTTAGCATAAGCAGTGAAAGTGGCTTTATTTTAACGGAGAGAGGTTAGTGTAGAGACTTTTCTTCCGAGCCTCTTCAGAATCACTATATCTGCGTGAACTGTGTTGCGAAGATCACAATCCCCTGTCACAGCTCAGAAACGAGCGGGTTGTTCAAGACTAATGTTGCCAGACATCCGGCAAAAAGAGGACATGTCCTCCTTTTTAGCCTAATATTCTCCGTCCGGCAGGCAAAGCTAAACACCTTTAAAATTCCGGCTTATCTTATATTTTTTGTTATAATTGTGTACGTATTGTTGTTACATCTTACAATTTATCTGCACCCTACCGTATGTTTACATTGTTAAAATGTAAAATGTCTATGTATTTCTGCGAACTAGTCGATAATAATAATTATAACTGTTATTTGTATCTGGCTAATTATTCTTTTTGATATTTACTTTTACTTCTTTATTAAAACCTATTGCTCAATAATATTTATTTAATTTTCCTATTTATACCAAATGTTAAACACCAATGGAACAGACTCTTACTCGACTCTGTAAAGGGCATCATTCTCACAAAGTACAATTTGAAGAATCGTACCTGTGAACAGTTTTATGCTTATGTGATTGCTAGCGAGGATCTTCTACGAAACGTTGGCTCCTCCGAGAAATAGTGTTGTGTAATTAATAAAGATTATAAGGCAATAACTTGTCGTAATAAGTGTTGTCCCTGGGGTGAGGGGAATCAACACCCACATTCTTTTAACCCCATATCATTATCTTGAGGATCTCCTAGCTTTCTGTCCACAACACCCCGTCAGTCCTTGGATCTCTCTCTCTCTCTCTCTCTCTCTCTCTCTCTCTCTCTCTCTCTCTCTCTCTCTCTCTCTCTCTCTCTCTCTCTCTCTCTCTCTTACCACTGGACCATGCCCCCTCTCATTCTTTTCCAAAACATATTACACAACACTAGCTTCTAACAAAATGACAAATTAATTTAATAAAGAAAAGTGTCAGGTGTGTGCAAAGTGTATGTGTAGAATGTCTGTCGTATAATCTAGTGTGTATGCAGAATCAGACCGAACAGCTCAGGAGCAAAGTCTGCTTCATCACAGTACTGGCCACACAACAGCACCATATATCAAGTACAAGAAGACCTCACCAAATGATGCGTCTCTCCGGCCAAATGTCGACTTCCTCCAATAGCTCTTGGATAGTCCGGATGCCTGGTCACCAATAGTGGATATAGTCCAATACTGACCATGAATCTGACACACACAGTGTAACTAATATGTCACTAACAGTTCTGGAATCTGATAACACTTGTACAGTAAAATAATGTTTACTGTCACTTTGAAACTAAATGTTAGTAGTTTATTTCTCATAGGAATTCCCCAATTGTAACACACAATGTTAATTGGTAATGTCTCACAAAAATTCCCAATTTGGAAAAACACAATGTTCAATTTCCAGTTCTCTATATAACTACTATTGTTCCTGTTACTGGTGGTATTGTAAGTGTCTTCACTTTACTATGATAAGAACTACCACCGAGGAATCACTCTTATAGTCTCATCGTTTCCCGCTCAGCAGAGGCCAGGTTCTTGCAGACCCTCTGGGTTATGGGCCCAGTGCAAAAGCCGCTGAGTAAAAAACCGCCTTCACTGATCGAGCCATGACTTTTCTTCTAGCTTGTTGTAAAATATAGTGGAACCTGTTGAAGAGAGAACACACCTGGTGAGAGCAACCCGATTCCGACCTTTATTAGGTGAGTGTAGGCCGACGGCCGCACTCAGATATATAACAGAGAACTAAACTCTGTCATAAGGCAGAGGAGCTCATCACATCGGTCTGAGTCATGGTAAGACAAGGAAAGACTAAAGGAAAAGTGCAGAAACCCAGTAGATACCCTACTGGAAGATCCTACCACTTTACATTTCCTTTATCCCCCCAACCATCCTCAATCTCCCTAAATATCATCCCACTACATTGTCCTTAACTCACTGAGTTAATTGATATCTCACACTAGCTAGTTTAAGCACCGCGATAGCCTACTGCTGCCGACACTCCTATAATACGTTCTCAGCACGCACATTACCACTCTAGTCTCCTAAGAATAATCTAACTTGAGTCTATCTAATTAAATACCATATATTTATTCCTGTTTGAAATTGAGACTACGAAATCACACAATGGATACATGTCCGCCGATGTAAATCAACATAAGACACTGTAGTCTCTCTCTATACTCAAACCAGGAACATCACACACGTCCTTGTTGTCTCATAACGTTTGGTCGACTCCCGCCAAAGTTGTTTATCCAGACTGTTTTAATACTGTGTCTGAATGACGTCACAAATCTGTCTAGACACTAGGCGTCTAGAAGCTATTTTTATATTCCTTTTTCGACTCGATGTAAACAACTGGCTGGCTGCCCAGCTTTCATCTGGGGACTTGTCCCGGTACTTCAAAAAGTCCCGCCGGTCTGTAATCTGGAGCATAATTTCCCCACAACAAAAGATCTTACCGACTTCCATCCAGACAGTCTGTCTACCACATCAAAGGATAGCTGCCGCCTGTAGACGAATGGCGCGACAGTCTTTCATCGATCAACATCTTCAAGAATTTTCGTGACATAACTGTACAATCAGCTGTTTAAATGATGTTTTTAGCATTTAGAAAAAGGCATCCATTGAAACCTGGAGTACAACGAAAGGAGACAAAGCCTTGTTACAAACCTTTGAGAACAAGATTTACGTCGCATCTTTGGACCCATTAGGGATACACAAAGTGAAGAGTGTAAAAGAAGAAGTAACAAAGACATTTATGATCTGTTTAAGTCCCCGCTAATCATTGGTATCATGAAGGCTAATAGACCACAATGGCTGGGGCATATAGAAAGAATGGAATACAATAGGGAAACAAAACTCTCTTACGCTCGGGAAATAAATAACCGTAGACCAAGAATACGGTGGAGAGATAATATATATACAGACCTACAAGCACTTGGAATCAACGACTGGCAAGAGAAGGTCCACCAGAGAGACGAATGGAGACGGATTGTATCTGCAGCAAAGAACCGCAATGGCTCCGAACGCTGAAGAAGAAGAAGATGATCCATTGAATTTATATTTATTTTTTAACATGTTTGTTTCTTGGTCTATTCGCTAAGAGTAAGATACACTTATTGGCAGCTATTGTAAAAATTTGTACTGATTGTGGGTTTAATCTGGAACGATTCAAATGAAACATTCAATATGTCCTCTTTTGTCCTCTTTTTATAAAAAAGTCTTATTATGTTCTCCTTTGTGCCCACGTATCTGGCAGCCCTATCCAAGACCGGCACCAGAATAACCTAGTCATGATTCAGCACAGCACTTACTGACCGACTGGAAGTAGTCCTGTTGTTTCCTGTTGGCTTCTATGATTTCACTGTCAGAAAATTCCAACCCATTGCCCAAAGATTGTGTGTTTGATAAAACTTAGACAATTACAGTTAATGTATATAGTTATAGAAATAATAGAATGTCTACAATCACGCCAAAACTTAACGGCTTAAATCACATAAGATGGTTTCAGTTAATGTCTTAAAATAAGTGCGGTGTATGGTATACAGATCGTTAAGTTGAGTCAGGTACTTAAGAACTAAACATGACAGAAAGAACTTTGGAAATAAAGTCTATCGGAATTATCGGTCGCAAATAACATGTGAGAATAGGTGGCTCGAATTAGGGATAACTTTAACCGAAACGACTGTAAACGTAAAATATTCACTGAATGCGAGCAATTCATTAACGTTATGCTTGCAGACATGATAACGAAATTGAGAGACACTATTGCTAGGGCATGTTGGAGAAAACGGAAGTCTGAAAACGTGTTGAGGACAGCACAAAATCAATCAGATGAATGATTGCCGAAGATAAAGCCACAGGATATCCACCTGACTAACAAATGGACGACAGAAGCGGGTCAATATCAATGCTGATAGTGAGCATTAACTGCCGGAAGTTCCGGCCACTCTGGACAGCCTGGATTAATTGACATAGGAGATGTTCACGTTGGACCACCGAATTGGTAAACAGATGTAGGCAGCATTATAGAAAAGCCCCTGAAATCAACGTGTCGTGATGTGAGAGATGTATGTTGTGAGAATTAGTCACAATGTCGTTTGTATTTATAGTCAATGTTGTTGGCTGGTGATGATGTCTGTTGCATGCCACAATGAAAGGTGATGTAGTGAATAATGACAAGTATACTAAAAGTCCAAAGTATCAAAGAATAGTTTAGTTTAGTTTAGTCGATGGATCAACATCACGGCACACGGGTGTCTAACCATAAGTGCTCCGTTCTCCTCCTAACTCAAACCTGAGTTTGGAGAAACTCAGCTCAGTGCACGAACTCCGTAGCACCGGCGAGGATCCTGAAATACTTTGGGTAGATTTTTAAATCGCAATTTTGCCCGGGCAGCGCCGTTAGGCTACACTTTTTCGATTTCCAGCTGCCAAGGGATTTGTTACGATCGCAACCATACACACGGGCGTCCGATCTCATTACCCAGAGACCAGGGGAAATGTTATTACTAGAATTCCACGTGAAAAAACCTCCGGTCCTCATCGGGGCTTGAACCCGGGACCTCCAGCACTCGAGGCGGACACCATTCCTCGAGACCAAGCATCCCCCCGTATCTGTATAACACACAAAGGGCTGGCCATAAGTTATTATCCTTATTAAGAAGATTAATAGGGATATGTTGAAACTAGACACATTCATAGAGCCTCATATTTGCGAAAAAGCATGCATTGGTTTCTGAAAGGGCTTTCCGCCGCTAAGGTGTATCGCGCAACACCCTATTACCTGGAACCGATGCTGTATCGATATGTTACAACAATGGAGACGATGATTGTGATAACATTCCTAATGGTGTATGGAAAAACACGTACATAAATGCAAAGGGTGATGGAACCAATCTCAAATGCGTGTTGCTGTTCACGCGCTTCGGTAAAATATTATGTATTCAATTCAATTCAATTCAACTTTATTTTAAAAGGGTTAAAAATTGGGCACGCAGGCCCGTCTTACATTCGACCCTTCGAATCACTCATCTTTCATTCATCAATAGTGCATGATACATTCACATAGGAAAATACATTGTCAAATAAATGTTGTAAACATGAACAATGCATATTACAATGTTATGAGACACATCCCTTACACACCCACACATCTCCCTACCACCCACATACACTCCCACCCACCCACACAAACCTCACTCACCCACTGATATCAACCACCCATACACACACAACCTCCATCCACCCACACATATTCCCAACCCACACACACCCCACCCCAACCCCCCCCCCCACACTCCCACATACCCACCCCATCCACCCACAACACCCTCACCCAACCATACACATCCCTACCACCCACATACACTCCCACCAACCCACACAAACCTCACTCACCCACTGATATCACCACCCATACACACACAACCTCCATCCACCCACACATATCCCCAACCCATACACACCCCACCCCCTAACCCCCACACTCCCACATACCCACCCCATCCACCCACAACACCCTCATCCAGCCATACAATCCTCCACCCACCCACACACATCCCCCACACACACACCCCACACACATCCCACACAACCACACACACCCACCCACCCAAACACCCAACCCACTCTTCCATATTAACACACATCCCCAAACACACACATCTCCCTACAAACACACCCATCCCCATCCCACACACATCCACCCACTCATATCCACATACCTCCAACCACCCAGCCAAACACTCATCCCCCAACCACACATCCCCGCACCCCCCCCCCCCCCCCCACACACACACATCAACCAACACACCACCCACCCACATACACATTCCCCACACACCAACCCACACAATCCCCCACACACCAACACCCACATACTTCCTACCATCCACCCACATACCCCCACCCACACACACATCCCTCACTCAGACACATCCCCCAACCACCACACATCCCTTCACCCACCGTCACATCCACCACACATCTCCCCACCCACCCATACATCCCCCGCCTACCGGCACATCCCTCACTCACACCCGCATCCCCCACCTACACACATCTCCCTACCCACACATAGATTCCCCCGTATACTGTATGTAGATAGTTAGAGTGGCTGTTCAAATGTTGCTGATCTGACAAGATCTGATGTACTGTTTTTAAGAACGCTGTGAAATAAATGCAGCAGTAGCAAATAAACTCACTGACTAGTATCAACAAATGACATTCAGGTGGATTGTTGACCTCTCGTCCTTGACTTGGGGACCTAAATTACAAGTTCTGATGATGGCCAGTGCTGATGATAGTTTTGGAGTGAGTCGTGGTTTGAATGCCTCTACGTCCCGATAATTCTACCACTCGCCCCTCAACCCACCTCTATTTAGCCAATAAATATCAACAACCCTAAAGTAAACATTACATAATACACCGTATTTCATTAATTTCTATGGGAAATAGTGTTTCGGTATACTTCGTTTCGCTTAAAGTCGCGTTTTCCAAGAACGTAACCTCGACGTTAATCGGCGCCTTCCTGTAGTGTGTATGGGCTACGCTTGAGTTCAAAGCTAGCGAGCGAGCGCAAAAAAAAAAAAAAAAAAGCAGAAAAGTGTGTACCCTCTGGGTTACGCATGTTGACACAAGAGCAGAGGAAATAAAGATAAATTGCTATCAACATCCTGTGCTATACTGATAAGCGTATGCGGTCTTGGTTCACCATCTCACACAATTACCACATTCTCGGATCAGATTTGTGCTCCTGTCCCGATCATATATTTGACCAAGACGCAGGTATTAATGTCTTTGTTCCCCTTTGTCTTTCCTCCCTCAATTTTTCCATAGGTCATACAGTTTTCCCGTTTATTTCTTCCCATAATCTTCCCATAACGGCTGTCAACATTCGGTAAACAGGGAGTGATGGAGTGGATGAGTGAATTAGTTAGTTAGTTAGTTAGTTAATTAGATAGATAGTTAGTTAGTTAGTTAGTTAGTTAGTTAGTTAGTTAGTTAGTTAGTTAGTTAGTTAGTTAGTTAGTTAGTTAGAAAAGCCTTATCCTGATGCGAGGACATTCAACCTAAAGACACATTGTCATGGCAGGGCAGGTTAGGCCCTAAGCCTTGGTTGGCAGCGGGTCTAGGATCGAATCTCGGACGGGTGGACATTTAGAGCATTGCTTTGCTGATCCGGCAGCTTCTGCAGCTTTTCTTGTTCCAGATGTATTGGTGTTACCATGGAGATGTATAACTCCATCCCTGGTCTTAACCGGTCTCGGAATCAAGTAAGTAAGTAAGTAAATCTTTATTTTACAAGGGTTAAGAATTGGACACGCAGGCCCGTCTGACATTCTGCCCTTCTTCTCTATGTCCTCTCCTACATTCTTTCATTCAACATCTCTTATGAAGCAAAATTTTGACAACAAAAGAACAATAAGCATTAATACGCATGAAAAATAATCAATAATACATGACTCGTTGAGGCAATGTTTAACATGGGCATCATGAATACCCAAGGTGGGTGTAATGTGCCAAAAAAATTTTTTTATGGGGGGGGGGGGGGGGGGGGGGGGGGGGGG
>JACEFZ010016920.1:0-65440 GCA_014155875.1 Cepaea nemoralis | reverse complement strand
ATTTTCCCATTTTCGGGGAAACCCTTCTTTTGGTGGTTGAGAACTTCACCCTTGGTGGTCGGTACTTCTAATCCTTGGTCTGGGGACACCTCTGCTCTCTCCTGGTGGTCTGGGGACACCTCTACTCTATCCTGATGGTCTGGGGACACCTATACTCTCTCCTGGTGGTCTGGGGACACTTCTACTCTATCCTGGTGGTCTGGGGTCACCTATGCTAGATCCTAATGGTCTGGGGACACCTCTGCTCTCTTCTGGTGGTCTGGGGACACCTCTACTCTATCCTGATGGTCTGGGGACACCTATACTCTCTCCTGGTGGTCTGGGGACACTTCTACTCTATCCTGGTGGTCTGGGGACACCTATACTCTCTCCTGGTGGTCTGGGGACACCTCTACTATATCCTGGTGATCTAGGGACACCTCTACTATATCCTGGTGGTCTGGGATACATCTACTCTATCCTGATGGTCTGGGGACACCTATACTAGGGTTAGGGTGCTGGGGGGGGGGGGGGTGATTTCTGCTACACCTCGAGAGACGCCAGGAATTATGGGATAGGATGCTGGATACAGTCTAAAGAGATGTCTGATCCTGACAGGCCAGTGGAACCGTTCTCTTTTCAACGGGGTAAAGGAACGGGGATGGATGTACACCATCTACATGCGGTATAACATGTAGTATTATTAATGCTCTTTGTCCTCGGGGATCCAAGGGGGTAACGAAGAGGGCTTTGCTATGATCTGGGGCAGGGATCCCAGAGCAGGAGTTATTGTTTGGTTAATTAATTAATTAATTATTAAATTGATTGATTGATTACTTGTGAGATGATATTGATTGATGTCCGGACGGACAATTGTCATTGAGAGAAGACCTTTACATTGGTGTATTATTGCACTGTGGTACTTAGTGAAAAGGGCAAGAGAGAGGGATAGCAGGTGGAGATAGAATTCGGTGACAGGGGAACGATACGTACCAATACTTCCTGGAACCGTGCCTCCTATACGAGCACCTTTCAGGGCTATCTGACCACGGAACCGAGTTCATACTTTACCGCTTCTAAAGAGGAAATAGATCCCATAACCTGTTATAATGGTTTATAGGCTGACGGAATGTTTTGATTTAGGGTGCCAGGTATATCCGAGTCTATGCCGAGTGCTCTCTCCAACTACTTTCCTTGCAGGGTTTGCCTTTCAGGTAGTAGTCAAGTTGTTCAGCCGAAGATGAAAGTTAAGTGGCGTCCGGCTCACTCCAGTAGACCGCCAATGAGAGAGGCAAAGTCGACGAACTGGGAGTCCGCCAATTCCGTTTCAAACCGAGAGAGCACACGAGACCATGCTACTTATGTACCTATGTGCCTCTACACCAGAGGTACTTGATCTACAGAAGGTGAGGTTAAACAAGTCCAACCTATTTAGACTCACCAACCCCGCTGTGGGTTCATTGTTCTAGAGTTTGAATTGACTTCTTTGATGAACGCTCACCATGACATGCATTCTTCTTGAGCAGACCCAGTTGGGGTCAACAGGGTCAGACTATCGTTGTTAATCTGAGTGACTCTTCAGCTCGAACAACACCGACAGTCACTAATCTGACTGATACCTCAGACCTCCAGGCTACAGTCGCTAACCCGACTGACACTGCCAATCTAACAAGACTCCAGTCGCTAATCCGATTGACACATCTGATATGACAACGATGAAGTGTATGATGATGACAATGATGAAGTGTATGATGATGACGCCGATCCAGTGGGGGGCAAATCAGACACTTGTGACTTGCGTTGAGCTAACCAGCTCCAACGTGTGGTTTCGTTTCAAGATCATCTGAGGGGGACGCCTAGAGTTATCGGGTCCCCCCGACAGATCGTTTACTGAGAATCGAGAGTGTGTAATACACGTCACCGGGTGACACTACGTTGAACCCAGTTTGAACATAGAGATTTTGTCCTTGATTATTGATATGGCTCTTCGCAATTAGTAGTCATCCGGATCCGTGGGGGAGGCTTGAAGTTTCAGCAACTACCACGTCAGCTCGCACATGGAGAAATCCGGGTGAGCCAAAGGACGAGACTGACGTACTGGCACTACTATTCTCACATGCTGCGTAATGATGTCTGGATCTATCCTGATTCTTATTTACTCTGTCGTCTAAACTGGAAATAGACTTACCTTCTACCTTACTCATCAGTCTTCTTCTCAGGACACTCTTGTCCAAATGAATATATTTTGACAATTTGTTACCATGTCATTTCTTGAGTTTGTATGTGTCGTCTGGGATGAGCTCCCTATGTGTAGGTGTCCATAGGGTGGTAGGGAACGACATGTGGAGTCCCTAATTGGTGGGAGTTCAGTAAGTGATTGTACTTGTGTGGTAGTCAGTTCAGGGCGGGAAGGTCATAGTGTACCGTACCTATCAAAGCCTCTTAGGGTACGGTTACAATGTATATATATATATATATATATATATATATATATATATATATATATATATATATATATATATATATATATATATATATATATATATATATATATATATACCACCACCAGATGGTGGTATATACATTCACTCACGCTCAGATGGCGGCCTCTACAATGCTCAGAGATTGAAGGCTAAGACCAAAATTAGGAGGGTACTGATCAGAGAGTTGCTTTTTGCAGATGATGCTGCAGTTACGACCCACTCTGAGGAAGAATTGCAATGTCTACTATCTGCATTCTCCAATGCTTGTTCTGAATTTGGTTTAACAATTAGCAAAAAGAAGACACAGATTATGTCACAAGGTGCACATGGGGTACCATCAATCTTTATTGACGACGCCGAACTAGAGATAGTAGACCATTTTACATATCTAGGATCAGTGGTAAATAGCAAATTATCCCTAGATCAGGAAATCAACATCCGGATTGGTAAGGCAGCAACAACAATGAACAGGTTAAGAAAAAGAGTCTGGGAGAACAGGAAGCTTACTGCCAAAACAAAAGTCCTTGTCTATCAAGCCTGTGTCCTTAGTACTCTTCTCTATGGCAGTGAAACCTGGACAACTTACTCACACCAAGAGAACAACTTAAACAGCTTTCATATGCGGTGTCTGCGAAGAATTCTTGGTATTAAGTGGCAAGACAAAATCACAAATACTGAAGTATTGGAAAGATCAGGTTGTGTGACAGTTTATTCCATGCTCAGTCTTCGTAGACTTAGATGGATAGGACATCTTAGGAGGATGGATGATGGTAGAATACCAAAGGATATCTTTTTTGGTGAATTACAGATGGGTAAGAGATCTCAGGGTCGGCCTCTACTACGATACAAAGATGTGTGTAAGCGGGACATGATTGATACAGGCATTGATAATGCACATTGGGAGCAAGTCGCCGCTGAACGTGTTGCATGGAGGGCAAATATCAGAAATGGAATAAAGTCAAAGGAGAAAATTATTGCAGAAAAGTCACACACCAAGCGTTTGAGACGTAAGATGGTGCATGATGGTGGAAATGACCACGTGTTCACATGCACCCACTGTGAACGGACATTTACAGCGCAAATTGGCCTTATCAGTCACACTCGCTACCGCCATAGTTAAAAGTTATTATGCCTTTTTAAAGCACAAACTATCGTCTGTCAAGACGGCAAGGTGCCAATGATATATATATATATATATATATATATATATATATATATATATATATATATATATATATATATATATATATATATATATATATATATATATATATTACGTGTGTGTGTGTGAATTCTGCAGTATGCACCTGACGAGATGCAGTGAAATATGCCAGGCGATGAATCGTACAACGTATTGTTTGTAGCTTCTGATGTTTACATACTTGGTTTGTGTAAAGTCTCACTTCCCTTTGTATGTAGAACACATATGAAAAACTCTGTCTTCCATTGATAACACCATTCTTTTTGAAGTGCAACGGTGGAGCACATTTTTGGATGACGTCATGTACTTAACTTTTCAAATTTGTTTTACATACAAAATGTAGTGACACTTTACAAACACCCTGTATTTTACAACGTTAACACTTGGATTTCCAACAGCCGGGGGAATATTTGATAACACGCAAATCGCGTACTCGGATGTCTCTAGTGTTTCATTGTCTGTCTAGCGTCCGGCTCACTACCCCAGGGCTGGTGGTGACCAAACTTCAGGTCCATTTCTTTGGAAACAATCCAGAACTGTGATTAGGGTCGTGGTGATTAGATTAGAATGCTTGTCTGACACGAGAGTAGTCCTGGATCAATCCCCCAGCAGCGGCAAGACTAGTTTGTCAGCCTCATAGAGATATATACCAATTTACATAATATCTGCGAATGTCTTAGAAGGAAAGGCGAAGGGGAGGGAAACTTGCATTCCCACGTCATTTTTGCATGACCTAGAATATGTGAAGGGGCTGTGGCTTAGGGGATAGTGAGATGCACCTTTTCATAATTTCCCGCCATATCAAGTTAGAAATCATCCGCCGACAATTTGGAAGCAGACGACATTGTTTTGATTTCGGTCGCACGAGGAGTCGGCTGTTGAGAGAACAATGGCAAACTTAAAAAAGTTAGCTGTTTATCCTTTTTACAGGATGTCACAGCCAACCCCAGCACTTATTTTCCTTTACTGTTTGCGGTCTCTTGGCAAGTTTACGTTCAATAGTTCGCCATTGCTTTCTGAATGACCAACCCCCATACCATTTCGTAAAAACCAACGCAAGGCGGGAGAACTGCGTATGTAACTCCTTCGCCATGAAGCTGGCCTTTGTTTCTTTATGTTTTAAATGGCAAACTACTAAACTAACATTGTCTAGTAAATCAAGAAGAACCAAATAATGCTGGGGTTGATTCCACGAACGACCTGGGGTTGATCCTAACGTTCTGTAAAGGGCATACAATTAACTTGTTAATAAAACTTCACACCCCAATGGCAGTATCTGCCACGTGACTGCTTTAACCTCCACAACGGCCATTTATATCCGGTCTTCCCCAATTAAAGGTGAAAGTCGTACCTACCAGCCCTTCCGCCCTTGTCACAATGAAATAAAGATTTGTGTGTTCCCTGTGGTGTTTGAAGTGTGCACAGCATGACTCACAGATGCATTGCTGCAGATGTGCCGTAGATGAGATCGATTGCTCACAAACAGCTGGCACTTGTGTGTTTACCTGGTGACGAACATACTTCGGCCCCTTTGTCCCCAGATAAAGAATGACTCTGTTTACGCGGGGAAAATCCACGTGATGTGAGAAGGGGGGAGAACACGCCGGGGTTAGGTCGATCAATGAGCATCCGGGACACGGGTTTCTACAAGTTTGTCTGCTGGTTTATTTGTTGATGGGTTTTCGTGTGTTTGTTTGCCGATGAAGCCGTGTCGCCGCAACGTCCTTTGTTTTCCTTAATTGTGTTTTGTAAAGCTGCTCTATACTTCCTATTTTTAATAGTTTCTATAAGTAATGTAATCGCATTCGTAATTCCGCATACCGCATTCGAAACACAGCCTGCGGGCGATTTGGCAACACACCGCCTTGCGTTGCGTTGGTTCCCATACAAAGGTATGAGAAAGCTATGGCAAACTACTGAACGTAAACTTGCCAAGAAATCACAAACAGCCACAGCCACACACACACACACGCACGCACACGTACGCACACACACACACACACACACACACACACACACACACACACACAAACCGCAGGGGTTGACTGGCACGTACTGTAAATGATAAGCAACTAACTATATAAGTAATGTAACTAGACTAGAGCCTTGTTTCTAGAACCCACCAGGTGAAACAGGTAGGAATTATCCCACGGCAGAGAGAGTCATTAGGGTTTTGAATATTAGGACTTCACATATACTAGGTGGTTGTTGTATATGGTTACATATCATCATCATTACCACCTGAAATACTTTGGGTAGATTTTTAACTCGAAATTTTTCCCCGGGCCGCGCCGTTAGGCTATACTTTTTCGATTTCCAACTGCCAAGGGATGTTTTACAGTTTTACGTGCGCAACAATACACATGGGCGCCGGATCTCACTACCCAGAGACCAGGGGAAATTATTTTTACTAGTATACAAGTGGGATTCGACTACAAGTGGGATTCGACCACGCGACATCCTGGCCGGCCGGTAGACCTAAATTGGTTGATCATAGTTTTCACACACCTCTCGATATCCAACAGATGTAGCCACTCATGTGCTGATATAAGATGGACACTACGTTTACTCCACTGACCTCACAGATGGCGACTGACCCGGATATTGACTAATTAGCACGTGGTGACACTGACACATTAGCTGTCAATCAAAACCGAACCAGAAGACATCAGTTTATGCCCCACAGGGGGATTATCTATAATAAGCGTGCACGACTTAATTGTGAGTGGGACTGGGTGAGTGAGAGGTGGAGAGAAGAAAGAGAGGAAGGATTCGAAGGAAAGGAGAAATAGATGGGGAGATAGATTAGAGAAAGACAAAGAGGAGAAAGATTAGAGAGAGAGAGGGGGGAGAAGGAGAGGGGAGAGAAGGAGAGAGAGGGGGAGGGAGAAAGAGAGAGAGAGCAAGATAAAGAGCGTTGGAGAAGAACGAGATTGGGAAGGAGAGAGAGAGAGAGAGAGAGAGAGAGAGAGAGAGAGAGAGAGAGAGAGAGAGAGAGAGAGAGAGAGAGAGGAAAAGAGAGAAACGAGTGAAAGAAAGTAGTGTTCTGAAAAGAATAACAGACGGATCATTTTGACTAGATGCATTTATTTGCGTTGTGAGTTCACCAACCGTCAATTATTAGCCTTAGCAGACAGATACAGGCTGACTTCACTGCATCGAGTTTCACCCTATATGGCTCTGCCTGCTTACGCAGAACGGAAAGGAAGCCAGTTGAGAGCATCACACAGGGCACGAACTCCAAGGATCCAGCCGTGACCACCATGGGTCACTGGACCACCATGGGTCACTGGACCACCATGGGTCACTGGACCACCATGGGTCTCTGTAAGATCTCTACTCGTGGTCTGAACCAGGCAGCCCGGAAACGAATCAACGACTCTAGAGCGAGAGGCAGGCGACATGGCCACTTTGCCACCAATCTCCTTCGACCCCCTCCCAAAATCGCTGAAGAGGAATAGCTATTGTTAGTATGTGGTGGTAATGTAAGGAATTGCTGATAGACGTACAATATGTACAGAATATGCAATGTCATGTAGGAAGTAGCTGATAGATATTTGACATGTAACAATTTTGTGATGGTCCTGTAGGAAGTGGATGATAATCACGTGATATGTATAATGTATTGGATATTCTTGAAAGAAGTAGGCGATAAACATATAATATTACAGTGTATGTGATGTCATGTAAGAATTAGCTGAAATATGTGTAAAATATATGTGCTATTATGTAACAGCAGCTGATCGATATCTATATATATAAAATACAATGTCTATCTGTCTGTATGTTATTTATGCGTTCGCGAACGGTCCATCCGATTGAGGTGACATTTTCTACACGTCTCCTTCTCATTCCGGTGCTGCCAACTGTCATAGTTTGTTAGTGTACAAACAGTTATTTACTTAATATTATTTAATATTTTAATTTACATTATAATTTATATATAGCGAGGGGACATAACTTTTAATAGCATTGCTATATATGTAAAATTGTTGCATATTTCTCAAATAGGTGAACCTTTTCGTTACAGTTATCTACAGGCATATGCGTTATAATCCTTCTTCCCCCTCTTCCCCTTCCTCCTTCTCCCTCCCCTCCTCCTCCCTCCCCTCCTCCTCCCTCCCCCTCCTCCCCTCCTCCTCCCTCCCCTCCTCTTCTCTCATCCCCCTCCCCTCCTCCCACTCCTCCTCTCTCCTCCTCCCCTCCTCCTCCTTCTCCTCCTCCCCCTCCTCCTCCCCACCCCTAGATTGATAGACAGACAGACAGACAGATCTATCGAACCCCGCCAGAGACTGGGCGAAGCCGGGCCGGGTCAGCTAGTATGTTATATGATGATCGCTCATAAACAAATATTAAGTCAAGATGAAAAACATACTGACCAATAACAAAAATGTCAACTGAAACGAGAAAAAGAGTGTTGAGGTGCTACATAGAGCCTGTTTTTTTTTTTTGTATGGATGTGAAACTTGGACAATGATGTCACATAATACTGGAAGGTTAACGACACTACGATAAAAAACTAAACAGAGATCGCATATATCACACGAGGATTGAAGATTATTGACCCTGGGATCATAGAACAGAGATCGCTTCTGTCCCGAGGTGATTACAGGTTATTGATCCTAGGATCAAAAGAATTGAGATCGGCGATCAAATACAGCTACCACGTGTTTGTTGTGAGTGTCACAAAATGAAACCGTGTGTTTATCCGGTTGATTATTACAGAGGATTTTCGGATTAAGCGGACGATCGACCAGCGACATCTATTTGTACTAACAGAGTAAACACAGTTGTACAGGTTACATCGTGTCAGCCCATAAACACATTTGGTGGTGAGGGAGAAGGATATGGAATGGTTCCGTTTGTCATCTATACTGCCGGACATCAGACGGAAATGGCTGCTGGGATTGTCACCACGGAACAGAAGAGTGACAAGTTTGTCAACATTTGAATGCAGATGGAAGCCGTGAGATCACAGGGGCAGATGTAAAACGGAAGTACCTAGTACGGAAAACAGTGCATCTGTCAATTCTTGGTTTCCGGAACATCAAGATGATTGGCAGCTTGGTATCGAAACTCTTTGTTGGGAGTTTACAGAAATTAGCTGGCTTGTTTTGAGAATCTAGGCAATTACTGACAACTTTGACAGGATTTAAGACAGGAAAATAGTTCTTGACAGGGGATGATTTGCCACTGTGCCACCTGTGTGGGGGAATAAAGGATAACGTCACGTGGACAACTTTGGTAGTTTGCCATATAAACTCGAGTTGAGATCAACTAGGGGGACTTGAATAATGCTCTAGACAGAGTGCGGGGCACTGCAGTGCCAGTGGAAATAATATCTACCGTGTGTTAATTAGTGACCTTAATTTTACACGTGCCTATATGGCAGATGTAGATATGATTTATAGGACTGCAGTAGTGCCATTTAAGGTATAACTTATTATAATATATTCGTTATAATTACTATAGACTGTGGCCTTGTTAAACTATAGTGTGATGATTAGCACTGTTAGTGGAAACTAGCTAGAGTAGTGAAGTGATACTTGGCTCTGTTAGCTAGAATAGATTAGTGAAGTGTTGATAAGCTTTACTAGTTGAGTAATGAGGGATAATTGGGATCCTCCGTAGGTGTCCCCTGGTGGGCGGGTTCCGCATTCTGTTTGCTGATATTTTTTCTTTGTCATAGCCTGATTCGACTCTAGGTGGGTAGCTAATCTGCTCTGTGACTAAGTCTAGTTAGCTAAAGATCATTAAGCAAGGTGATAGGCTTACACGCAGCCGAAGGGATCAGTGACTAGTACTATCACCAGATGTGTTGTTTCTATCCTAGGTTCCCTACCAGATCCAAGGAAACTCTACAGGTTTTGGGAAAGAATTAAAAAACCCATTCTGAAGAACACCAGTTCAAGAGTCAATAAAGTTGCATACAGAAACGTAACTGACGCTAGAAGGAAATTGATTCATCAAAGAGAGTGATTGCATACTGATGCACCACACAGCATCAGACAGTAGTAACGAACCGAGAACCGGCTAAGAGTACCTAGTGTTAGTACAGTAACAATTAACATTAGTAATTAGCACTTATGGACTGAATGGTTCGATGTGCAACGAGGATGATCTGTCGACTAACTAACTAACTAACTAACTGCGTACACACTACACAAGACTTGTGCAGTTTGTTAAGGAACGTTAGGAACGGACATTGTGTAGGGTGCAACCGGTCCATGATTACCTGGTAATACCACCGGTGTCTATTTCGGATGTTCATGAAATTGGATTACCAGAGGTCTACAGAGGCAAAGCATTATCCGGCAAGATGGTTCCGGCAACGGGTGAGACGTACTTGTTCTGACGTAACGTGCTGTGGTCTATCTTTGCTGTGATCAGTTGACTGAGTTGATGTCTGAGAGACAGAGTCTACACACTTTATAGAACACGTCACACATTTTCTTCGCATACACGTCTCATACACGTTACACTTTTATTTTAATAAATTAATCTTTATTAATTTCTAGAAGCAAGAGTTGTTGAGTATGTTGCGTTGGGGAAGTATGAGAAGGGGGCATAGTACGACAGTGTGAGAGTGATAGGAAAAGGTGTCCATAGGCTGATGGAGTGTGTTGGACGGAAGCTGGTGGATTCTCCAGAATATTGAGGGGAAAAAAAATAATATTATAATGTGGGTGTCGGATCTCCTCACTCCAGGGACGACACTTTAAAGGAGGACACGACAGTGAGACGGGGGACGGTAAACCACGATCACAATGCTTTGAACACCGAAGACGGAGACGATCGAAGGTCTTTTGAAGTACGGAAACGTATGTCCGGGATCCCGAGAAACGAGTGGATACTCATTGATGTCCCGAAAAGATCGTTTATCAAAGAAGATTGTCGACATGTTGTTGTATGAAGATCAAAAGACAGGAGAAGAGAACAGGGGGATATTCGTTTTAATATACCAGTATAGTCTTACATAGCCAAAGTATAAATGGTCGGAATATACAAAGTTAATTCAGTGTGCTACGAGGTCTTCCACGAGAGGAAGTGGTGATCTATTCTTGAGCTAATACGAAAAGGGATTTATAATGTTCCGAGTTGGTTGAAAACAACGAACATTTGTACTAGATGTGCATATGTATTCCCGATTCAGCCGAGGATAGTGGTTATAAGGTAGTAATAATGTAGCGTAGAACTCGAGCATAGTGAATTTACGTGTGTGACCGTAATATCGAGTATCGGCAGCATTTAGCTGAGAAGTAACTTAGTGGGCCGAGTAAGGTGTCAGTGCACTCGATAGAATGAGTACTATGATAATAGAAGATAGGCCAAAGGGGGGGGGGGAGATAAGGATAGGTCTATGATAGGAGATTCTAGTATAGGTGTTTACTGGGATTTCTGAGCTTTCCTATGACTTTTCCTTCTTTTACCTAGTCTTAAGTTATGTGACGAACTCCTATGTCTTATGTCAGAGGTCATTTCTCTGAATATATAGAGGTTAGTAACTGATAATGGCCGTAAGCCTACTCTCACCTCTAATGAGTCTGAGTTAGGTTGATATCACCTGGTATTGTCTATTCGACAGGTTCCACTGGACATTGCAATAGCTACACTTCTGAGGAGAAAGAAATTACCATCTTCTGGTGCAGTGATAACTATCAACAAGATTGAGTCTTGTAACACAAATAAGGTCACCCAGTTCTAGAAATAACGGCAACATAGAATACAGTCATGATAAGAGACTGACAGCAGAATATCGTTCGCACAAACATAGAACGGAATGTCAATAGTGTTCACATGAACTATAATAAAAATGGAAAAGCTGTAACGCCAGAACATTTTCTCTGAGTAACAGAACATTCAGTGAATTAAATGAAAGCAATGTGTTGGTGATATATCTATAGACAGTGTTTTGGTGATTCATTCCGAAATAGACGATAGTACATTCAAGTGCATCGGAAGTGTAGACATTACCTGAACTATAATAACGTTTCATTTTATTGGATATATAAACTGAAAGACACTACCTACAAAAAACACGCAGTGGTGAACATACTGTTTATTGCAAAAGTTGTCGAGGAAACATTGTGAAGACATCAACATCATTCAGAGAGACACTACACTGGGTGAGCGTATTCCAGTTCTGTGCTGTGGTGATAATATATGGCCTTTGCGTGATGAGAACTGTGATGTGGATCTTAGACTGTCAATCTTGTCTCACCTACACGATAGAACACACCACATACATCTTTACACCTTCACTATACGCACACATTACACATTTTATTCATTAAATAATTTTAGTATTTATTGGAGGACAGTGTTGTGTGGGTATGTTCTGGAGGAAAGTGAAGAGGGGTATGGTCTTGGGGTAAGAGATAGAGAGATAGTGAATAAAAGACTGGAAGGGGGGGGGGGGTGTTTAGACATAGGTCCGGCAAGAGACCCAAAACTGGAAAAAGGGAATTTGGAAGTGTGCTTGTTGATTCTACTGCCCCCCCCCCCCCCCCCCCGAGACGACAAGTGACAAATGAGCAGTCAAGCTGAAAATATCTGATGGCTGCAGAAATGCGGTTTCTGAGGAAAATGCAAAGAATACCATGGACAGACAGAAAAACCAATGACCAAGTACTGCAGGAGACAAATGAAAATGGTAAATTGATTAGAGAAATTAGACGTCATCATCATCAAGTGCCGTGCCGGCTGGCGTAGGCGTTCATGGCTCTCCTCAAATCTCGGTCTTTGGTGTTCTGGATCAACTCTGCTGATGATATTCCTCCATGCCACCGTCTCAATCCGTCCAGCATAATGTCTCTTGGTCTGCCTCTGCCTCTTTTCCCCTCGATCTTTCCAGTTGTCACGATGTTCTCCAATGCCTCTCTTCTCATCACATGACCAAAGGAAGCTGTTTGTCTCTTTCTTATTGTTGTATATAGTGTTCTAGTTTCATTAGCCTCTTTAAGGCAATCGTTGTTAGTTACTCTGGCAGTCCAAGGAATTCGCAACATTCGTCTTAAAAACCACATCTCTGTTGCTTCAAAGTTCTTCCTAATTTGTTCATTTACATTCCAAGATTCGCTGCCATACAGCAAAACTGGTTCTATATAGCATTGTAGCACTCTCTTTCTTACATTCATTGATAGCGACTTATTGCATAAGATACTCTTTATTTTCTTAAATGCGGCTTTTGCCTGCCCTATTCTGCTCTTAATCTCTGTTGTACATCTTCCATCTGATGTTATAAGTGCCCCTAGGTATTTAAAATTATCCACTTGGTTGAGAACTTCCCCTTCTATTTCTATGTCACATTTTGGTGTCCCCATTTTCTTTGATATCACCATTGTTACTGTTTTCTTGATATTCAAGGAGAGTCCTTTCTGCGCACTCTCTGATACTACAATGTCCAATAATTGTTGTAGGTCTGTTGCATTATCCGCCACCAATACTGTGTCATCTGCATAGTGTATATTGTTTATATTATATCCTCCGATTAGTATTCCTGGCTTCTCTTTGATCTCTCTCATTATTACTTCGCTATATAGGGAGAAGAGATCGGGTGACAAGACACACCCCTGTCATACTCCAAGCTTTATCTGTTCGTAACTACCCTCTTTATTTTCCATTTTAATAACAGTCAAAATTTTTTGGACATGTTATGAGAAGAAATGGATGGAGAACTTAGTGACAACTGGCAAGATCGAAGGGAACAGACCAAGGGGAAGAACAAGAAGTAAATACCTGGATGCACATGGCATGGTCCAGACAGGAATAATGAGCTGATCCACGACTCTAGTTATCGAGTCAAATGGCGAGTCATGACCGCCCACGCTTTCGGGCATGGCACGTGATTGATTGATTGATTGTCGTATGGCAGTGAATCATGGAGCGTGAACGAACAAATCAGGAAGAATTTGGAGGCAACAGAGATGTTGCTCTTGAGATGAATATTGTGAATAATTTGGGCTGCCAGAGTAACTAGCAATGGTTAACTGAAAGAGGCTAATGAAATTAGAACATGGGGATCAGCTTGGCCGAATGGATAATAGCGCTCGCTCTTAAACTTCCGGCGTGCTGATGTCGAGATAGTGGATTCAACCCCTAGATCGGTCAGTTGGAGTAAAATGTATAGAATTCTGGTCCTTGATTTTGGGAAGTAAATTACAAGTACCTGAGAAGTCGGAGGGACACTGGTAATAGGGAAAGCTAATCCACACGCAAAAATCAAGATCAGGCTGCATGGACAACTCATGGTCGCTTTAATTAAGCCCAGGCTTTCTGCTATGGAGAGGTATTACTACATCAACATTGCCGTGCGGTAGATTTTCTCAGTAAGCTTCAAGTCTTCGAAAGGCCGCCCCTTACATGTTGTTTTCTTTAAAAATGGCGCCCCCGTATTTCCGCCTGATGCCGTCGCCTCTGTATCATAGTACTGCACGGTCCTGTCCATCAATGGTCTTGCCGTCATGTCTTTTGTGAAGCACAATGTTACAAATTACCGTTTGTTAAGACAGCATGGTGCCATTCTGTTAACACCCCATCTATTGCCCAGGGAGAGAGTGGGGAGGAGGGAAGAATATAGACATGCATGTGATGACCTACTAACAGGCCCTGTGGCTTAAGGGAGAGAGGCACTGGGTTTCACAATTCTCTGAGTCGAGAGTTGAAAACCAGCCTGGCGAAGAGGCAGCACCACATTAGGATGATTTAAATGGTTCGAGGCATCGGTCGTTCAGAAAACAATGGCAGACTACTGAACACACAAAAACTTGTCAAGTAAATCACAAAAATGCAATACAAACAGGGGTTGATTGCAACGTATTGTTAAAAACACGCAACCAACTTATACTGATGCATAAGGAAGAACAGAACAGTGTGCAGCGCAGAACAGCCACTCTCAGCTTCCTTGATGAAGAATACCCACAGGACCTCTGGATCCGAGTCTACACAGATGGGTCAGCACAAAATGCTGTTCGAAATGGAGGAGCGGGAGTGTACATAGAATACCCAAATAATATTAGGGACACAGCTAGAGTACCGACAGGAAAGTACTGCCATAACTACGATGCTGAAATTGAGGCAATCAAGATAGCAACAGAGAAATTACTAAATACCAGCAATGGTACACAACCTGTGGTGCTATTGACAGATACAAAATTAGTACTCGAGGCGCTCCTGTCTGGGAAATTGCCAGTACTAAGGACACTACTTTCTGAACTTAGCAGTCAGCATAAGGTCACCATACAGTGGATACCATCCCACTGTGGAGTACCCGGAAACGACAGAGCTGATCAATTGGCTAAGGAAGGAGCCAAAGAAGAACAATGTGCCCGTTACATACCAACAAAAGAAAAGAATGATCAAGTCAGTCAGAAAGCCACCACAACCTGCTCAAGATGACTACCACGTTATGGACAGACCAGAACAAGTCATTATTCTGCGCCTCAGGACAGGGCACAATAGATTACGCAACCACATGTATACAAAATTCAAGATTGGTGAAACAGCCATGTGCACATGTGGATTGGCGTCGCAGACAGCAGAGCACATACTCCAAGACTGCCCAAAATATAACATATCTAGGCAAACCTTCTGGCCTAGAGAGACGACAGTGGAAGATAAACTCTATGGTCCACTGTGTGAACTGAAAAAGACAGTTCAATTCATACAAGAGACAGCTTTGCAGTTATAGACATATTTCAAGCGAACGAAAGAAGAAGAAACTACTGATGCATTCCATTAAATGACACAATATCACCCGTGGATGAAAACAAAACCAGGTGAGAGGTTAGGTCACTTTGACTGCCATGTTTCACACTTGTTGTGTCAAGACAGCACACCTGGTGACGTCTCAGGCCACGTATCCAGTCTACGCCATGCCCTTACCTGCACGAGCTCAGTTCACAAGTTCACGCAGGTGTCAATGTTTAGTCCGGCCTGGTACAACACAACCATTTCATGGGGCCTGTAACGATTGATATGGCCGAAAAAATCAAAGTGCTTTCTCTCTCACTCATAAACTTCTAGTTCGATGATATCGAGGTTGGACATTGAATGCCCAACGCCGACATTAAGTTGGACATAAACACTGACTTCTTGCTCAGAAAGCAATGGCAAAATTCTAAGCGTAACATTGCTTAGAAAATCAACCTATGAGGCCCAAACGCTGGTCCTCAATTGTGAAGAACCAAACACATAACACAGTATCGGTGTGAACACACGCTGAAAGATACACTCAAGGGTGGTTTCGCTCAGATGTACGAACTCCGTAGCACCGGCGAATAATTTCGAATGTTTAGCAAGTTAAAAGAGGTGTGGGCAGACAAGAGAACTATGCAGGAAGACAAAGAAAATAAATAAACCAACACAGAACTGGTGTCGTGAGCTGCAATACGCTACGGGATGTACTTAGGAGGGGATCCGAGCATTTGTGGACAGAATGGCTCGAAGTGCAATGAGGATGATCTGTCGACTAACTAAAAAGCTAGATAATAAACCGGATTTGGGCTTGATCGTAACGTCCTGCAAAGGGCATGTAACATTTTGTGTAACAAACTTCAATGAATTCTACGAACATCAGAAAGTTAAGGTAGTTGTTTACTAACATCAGACAGTTAAGTTAGTTGGTTACTAACATCAGAAACTTAAGTTAGTTGTTTACTAACATCAGAAAGTTAAGTTATTTGCATGTCCTTTACAGGACGTCGCAATCAACCCCATTACCTTTTGGCTGTTTGTGATTTACTAGTCGAGTTTACGTTCATTAGGTTGTCATTACTTTTTGAACGACCCACGTTCATACAATTTGTTAAAATCAACACAAGGCACCTGTTTCCGCATTGGCAGCGGCTGATTTAGGATGCGGTATGCGGGATTCGCGTTCGCGAACGAATCGCGTTCTCTACTCCTTGGCCATAGATCGCGGCCTTCAGAAAGTAGCAACATCGTGGCCACATTTTGAGAACAGAAACACTACACTAGCAATAGAGAAGAGGAGGGGGGGGGGAGAGAGAGAGAGAGAGAGAGAGAGAGAGAGAGAGAGAGAGAGAGAGAGAGAGAGAGAGAGAGAGAATTGCCGTCTGTTACCGGGAGCATAGGGAAGACAAGTATACCTGTGCGGGTTGTTGGTTTGTCGAGACTCCTATCTGTCCCACTTTTCACAAGGGGCACCGAGTAGCATATTGTGTGATATTCACTGTCACAGGGATGGAGCATAATGGGGCGACCCTTTTCTGTAAATTTGGAACTGCGACTAACTAACTAACTAACTAACTATCTAACTAACTAACTAACTAAGGGAGACAAGGAATAATGACATTGTAACCTACTATGCATGTCGTGAGAGGCGACCAAGAAGGTTTTGTGTTAGATTTGCTACCCCGTCCTGCAGAAAATTAACAGTAACATCAAGTGAATCGTGAAGATGTCTACATTGGGGCCTGGCGTGACTTGGCTGATGACCAACGCTTCACTGGGAGATGAAAGGTAGAAGAACAACGGGAAAAGATAACAGATGAAGCCAACGAAGGAAGTATATTGACGGCTTTCCATCATGGCCAGGAAACATATCAGCACATGAGTGATACATTCCTTTGGAGTTCACGGGATGAAAAGAAGCATGATTGCCCTCGGCAGTTAATGATAAAGATATACAATCGTTTGTCAGACTGTGTGCCTAGCTGTTTGCCTGGCTGACTGTCTCCATAAATATACGACTATATTATATATGATAGCTGTCAGTCTAGGGTTGCCAATCAGTGTTCCGAAAAACGCTTTTGTCGCGGTTTTTCCCCCCTATGAAATGAAAGATTTTGTTAAAACGAACGGTTTCTGGATTTTCAATTGATAGAACTGCTAACTTGTGATAGAGATTCAGATAAGAATGTGTCTAGAAAAAAGCTACATTTCAGAAAAGGAAAAGTATCAATGAAAGAAGTCACTATCATTGAATGTTAGAAAGAGAGTTATGACATATTGTATAGAACCTGATTTGCTGTATGGCTGTGAATCATGGAACGTAAATACACAAATTAGGACGAGTTCGGAAGCAACGAAGAATGCTTCCTGAGATGAATTTTGTAAATATCTTGGACTGTCATAATAACTAGCCGCGGTTGCCTGGAAGAATCTAATGAGAGTAGAATAATGTATACAACTATTAGAGAGATACAAACAACGTTCTTTGGTCTTTTAATGTGAAGAGATGCATTGGAAAACGTCCACAGGAAAGATCTTATAATGTGAAGAGAGGCATGGGAAAACATCGACAGGAAAGATCTTATAATGTGAGGAGAGGCATTGGAAAACATCGACAGGAAAGATCTTATAATGTGAAGAGAGGCATTGGAAAACATCGACAGGATAGATCTTATAATGGGAAGAGAGGCATTGGAAAACATCGACAGGAAAGATCTTATAATGTGAAGAGAGGCATGGGAAAACATCGACAGGAAAGATCTTATAATGTGAGGAGAGGCATTGGAAAACATCGACAGGAAAGATCTTATAATGTGAAGAGAGGCATTGGAAAACATCGACAGGATAGATCTTATAATGGGAAGAGAGGCATTGGAAAACTTCGACAGGAAAGATCTTATAATGTGAGGAGAGGCATTGGAAAACATCGACAGGAAAGATCTTATAATGTGAAGAGAGGCATTGGAAAACATCGACAGGAAAGATCTTATAATGTGAAGAGAGGCATGGGAAAACATCGACAGGAAAGATCTTATAATGTGAAGAGAGGCATAGGAAAACATCGACAGGATAGATCTTATAATGGGAAGAGAGGCATTGGAAAACTTCGACAGGAAAGATCTTATAATGTGAGGAGAGGCATTGGAAAACATCGACAGGAAAGATCTTATAATGTGAAGAGAGGCATTGGAAAACATCGACAGGAAAGATCTTATAATGTGAAGAGAGGCATGGGAAAACATCGACAGGAAAGATCTTATAATGTGAAGAGAGGCATGGGAAAACATCGACAGGAAAGATCTTATAATGTGAAGAGAGGCATGGGAAAACATCGACAGGAAAGATCTTATAATGTGAAGAGAGGCATGGGAAAACATCGACAGGAAAGATCTTATAATGTGAAGAGAGGCATGGGAAAACATCGACAGGAAAGATCATGATGATAAGAGGTTGGCGCAGACTGAGAGAAATGATGATGTAACAGAGCTCACCAAGAACACCAAAGACGGAGATTCTAAGGAAATGCATGCGCACCTACGTCAGTTGGCAGGGCACGTGATTATGATGAAAAGTGACATTATCAATTTGTGTAATATTTTTTATTCTAAAAGAAACGTCTCAGTTTCTCATTTACAGTATCTAGCAGCCCTAGGCCGACTTTGTGGCTTAGAGGTTATGAATTTTCTCCGTAATCTCGTATACTCTCGTGGGTAACGTGATGACGGTGAGAATCAGCAGTGGTTCGAATCGCATCGGTAACTTAGGGGTATGTGAGCCGGCCGCTCAGAAAGCAATGGCAAACTACTGAGCGTAATCTTGCCAAGAAATCAACATACAGCTGAAAGATGCTGGTGTTGACAGCGATGTCCTGTAAAGGAAAAATTAAAAAAAAGCAGCCCTAGATATGTCAGTACGTTGCTACGTAAATTTTCATTGATTCAATGCCAAGAAAAACGTAGGTTTGGACTAAACATGGTACACAATCAAATAAGCAAGTGTAATATTTTAAATTTCCACTTTCTGAGCATTGAAATTGTGGAAGAAACCGCGAAACAAAACAAATAACACAATGACTGTAGTATGGCGATATATCGCCCTTCTGTCCAAATAGGGGATGGGGGGGGGGGGGATGAGTCATATTTGGCGATATATTATCAGTTGAAATCTTACTACTACTTCTTCTTCTTCTTCTTCTTCTTCTTCTTCTTCTTCTTCTTCTTCTTCTTCTTCTTCTTCTTCTTCTTCTTCTTCTTCTTGTGCCCTACTGCTGAAGCGTCGCAGAGAGAAGGCAGATGTCATTGTCTGTGTTTGGCTAGTATTGTTGCTTGTACTAACGTTCACATTTGATGTCTTCCATATTTCTTGTACTCCATCTCGCCAACTCTTTTTGGGTCGATCTCTGGCCTTCTCTCCCCATGTTGTTTCATTCGCTCGCTTTGAACTCAACCGTAGTCCATACACGTGCGACTACTTCTAAAAAACTGGACTGATGTTTCCTTGTGGATTAGCTTTCCCTATGACCAGTGTCCCTCGCCATCAGGCGAACCCACTCCTACGTCAGAAGTACTTGTAATTTACGTCTCCAAGTCAAGGACGAGAAGTCAATGTTTTAGTCCAACTGACCGCAACCTCGACATCAGCACACCGGATGTTTAAGAAGTAGCGCTGTTATCCAGTCGGCCACGCTAATCCCCTCCTCAATTTCTCATGTAGATGGCCTTAGCCGCTGGTCGGTCTTGTCCCATTCTAGCTAATGTGTGAATCATTTAATTCTTCGGTGTTCTATAAAGTCAGTAATGATGTTATCCCTACACTTGTTCTAAGCATTTCATTTGTCCATTTATCTCTTCTTGTTTTTCCGGCTGCGTTTCTTATACATCTCTTGTGACATGATGTGATTTTATGCCTGTGTGTTTCTAAGACAATCCACGTTTGGCTTTGTCAACACAACGTTGGGGCGAATAAAACAGCTATCAGCTTTTTTATTTTGGTATGAATGTTGATATTTGAATGTGTTAGAATATCTGCCATTTGATAATTGATTGCTGTCTGTATTTTCGTCCCCTTTTCTCTATCCAGTCTCCGAACCTTTGAGAATACCGGCCCAGATACGCGTACTCTCTAACTTGTTGTAATGTTAGTGGCGCCTAAATAAACAAGGGAAGCTACTCAAGTATGTCTAGCAAACGTTAACAAGCTTCCCTGGCTTCTGAATCTTGTTGAATCCAAACAAATCCGGCTTTAAATGGTTTACTTACGCCGGTTAAGACTGTCTGACGACTTAATTCTTGTTGGCAAGAGCTGTTCTAACTTAACAATATGACCTGATTGAGCTTCAAATGCCAGCAACCTGGTGTTGAACCACACATTCAGGGAGCACGATTTCGGTTAATGAAATGTAAACAGATGTTACATAAACCACGCCCACATCGATGGCTTCTTCACACAGAACATTTGTTATCAGAACTCTTCAGATAAGCTTCGTTTTGAAATAAAAAAGTTATGTGCTTTATCGGTTAATCTATTATTTTCCTTCTTTCTCTTACTCCCGCTCTGTGGTGAAGAGGGTTAAGGACGCGATTCGTAATCCCGCATACCGCGTTCGAAACAGAGCTGCGGGCGATTTGGCAGCAGACCGCCTTGCTCTGGTTTCCATACAATGGTATGTGTGCCGGTCGTTCAGAAAGCAATGGCAAACTATTAAAAGTAAACTTGCCAAGAGATCACAAACACCTCCCCCCCCCCCCCCAAAAAAAAAAGTAAAAATACTGGGGTTGACTACGACATCCTGTAAAAGATATACAACTAACTCTTACTCCCCCCTCCCTCTCCTAATTCCTTTCCCCCTTCCGTGTTTCCTCCTCTTTGTTCTGCCCCACCCCATTCTTCTTGGGGACTTGCATAGAGCAGCATCAGCTAGCTCGTCTTCCCGCATTCTGGTGAATCCCAATGGAGGCGGAGGTTTTTTCTTGAAACAGACCTGATCTGCCAGGTGGACTACATTGTACGCGTACATGGCTATATAGTTTCATGACAACCCAGCAGGGCCGCGAGCAGCAACAACCTTTGACTTTTCACGTACCTGGCTATATAGTTTCATAACAACCCGGCAGAACCTCCACCAGCAACAACCTTTGATTAAAGCAGCTCTGAGTGCCGCAGTGGCTAGCCGGCTTGTCTGTCGGCTTGGTGGTCGAGTGTTCGAAATCCAATCGAGACAGAATTGTTTCAATTGACCCAATCTATCACGGGTACCAGAAAACGCTCCGGAAGGTAAAGGCGATTGGTGTGACACTGATAACGTCATTCATCGAGTGCCGATTGGTCGATGCAAACATGGGGCGCGCACCATATACCTTACAGGCGCCAGGGCTTTAAGAGGATTCTTGGCTTGTTTATGTCACAGGAATTACTTTATATGTTTTATGTTATATGTACTGGAACATGTCGTGACAACCGGAAAGGTTTGCGGAAAGAGAGATAGAGGAAGACAGAGGGAAAAGTTTATTGACAGCCTTGGCGCGGAATGGATTAAATGCACGATCTGATCCATGTCGTCGGAGGTCGCAATTTATGCAGAGACATGATCGCCTACGACAGCCGGCAAGGCATTGGATGCTGATGTGTGATTTCTGTAGAATGCACCTGAAGAGATGCAGCGAAATACACCAGGCAATAGATCGCATAATCTATTGTTTCTGTCTTCTTTATTCAGATTATTATATGTGAATCATTATAGCGTGTAAGTAAACATAACATGTCACATGTCCTATGCAGGACGTTACGCTCAACGTAGAATCAACTTAGAAAGTCGAACAGAGGCCCTGTAGATGTGAAGAATAGACTGTATGTCATGGAAACAAAAACAATCAAATACAGAGATTTTAGAAAAAACTGGTAATGAAAAGAGATGTGATGAAAGAAAGAAATAAAGAATCAAGTGGAAAATTTCTGCCACGTTATAAGACATATCTCTTTAAAAAACTATAATGGAGGGTAAAGTTGAAAGCACTCGAGCAAGAGGTAGACAACGATACTATTAGGAAGATGACCATCAAGAGATGGATGAACAGCAATCATATAGAATGTAGTCAGGGCGAGAGATAGATAGTGTTGGAGATCCATTGCAGCCAACCGTCATTGTGGAGACGGCACATAATTGATTGATTGATGTGATCAACCCTATGAAAATGCGTGAGGAACGGTGAAAGTAATAATGCGAGGTTGCAGGTGTGAGGTCTGAATAAGGCAGACGTGGAGCCAGGGAGGTTAATTAAAAGTCCCAAGCTAATGGGGGAGCCCGAAGACAGCGGGATGGTATGATACGTATACGTCAAGATAAACCAGCCGCGAGCAGGTAGAACGTGCCGTAAGACAGGCAACAAAGGAAATCCAAAATGTAATGTTAGTGGGATTCTGTAATTAAGGGATCAAATGTGTAATAAATTCTCATGGGGGGTAACGAACAGACCCAATAATGGGAGAAGGAGGTGATGGATGGGTCGGGCAACTGAGTTTTGAGCAAGTTTGGGGAACTTAGCACGGGAGTTAGACGTGGGCAAGGGAGGAAAACTTGGCCCAAAGATAGACTCAGTACAGTTAAGTTGGTTACGGATGGACACGGGGAAGAGTCCGGCGTAACAGGTTATTTTACAAAGTTCAGTAGAAGGCAGTTGTAACGTGCGTGTATGTTACTCATAAGGGGGGGGGGGGGGTGAATGTACTAGCTAATAATTTTATAATACTATGAAGGTTAACTGGGTCGGAGAAGAATATGCAGAAGTGAGGCCAGGAGGGTTAATCACAATCTTCAACAAACTGGGGTAATCCCAGACAAGATGATGGTTAAGGCACGTACACATCATTATAAATCGTCAGCTATTGGGGGAAACCCCTAAACAACTGGTTAGGATAGTACGTACTTGTCTAGAGTAAAATCACCGGTGGGAAGGTGAATCGTGCTAGTCGATGAAGAAACAAAGGAACATTCTAAATGTAATTTTCATGGGAACTGATAAGTGGGATCAGGGGTTAAATGATGTTTCTTGGGAGGTCCGGGAAGAGGGGATAAAGAGAGAAGTCGGGGCAAATTATGGGCAGTACATTTTGGGTTGTGTGAGGGGCACCAACCAAGATAGTGACATTCAGAGTGGAGTGGAGTTGTGGTGGAGTTAGGGACAACTTCGCCTGGTGGCTATCAGACAAGTGGAGTTCTGAGACTTAACGAGTTATTCGGTGTATAGGCTGAGGGAGAAATCTTAGCCAGGCATTCAGTGAATTCGGACACGGGAAATAGTTCGAGGCAATTCGAGCTGAGTCCAAAGAGAAGAGACTCAGAGGAGGTGGTTAGATTCAAAGATGGAGAAGAGTCCGTAATAGTGTATTTGCGAAGCCAGTAGACGGCAATAGTGTGGTCGCAGGGGCTTACTGTGTTATATTCTAATATATGTGTGTTGGACATGCGCTTATGCAATTTAGATTTCACTGTTGAAGTTTCCGGAAGTGTGATATAGCATCGAGTTTGTTTCGAATTAAATATTATGTGTGCAGACTAGTATTCTATATGGATTCAACGTTGTTGAGCGGTCGTCTGACACAATATTCACACTGACTTCCTCTAGACCAGTGGTTCTCAACCGGTGAGGAATCCCCCCCCCCCCACGGGGGGGGGGGGATTTTAGGGTTTTCAGGGGGGGTTTGAAGACAACAGATTGGCATTTTCAAATTGTCTTCAGGACCACACAAAACGCGATCAGGAGATCAAGCGAACTCGTGATGTTAAATTCCTCGATTATTTCAAGATCGCGTTAATACAAGAACCGATTACTTTATGTTGTTTTCCCTCCACAATTTACGGTACTGTGCTTATGGCCCTTCTAAGATTCGTTCTATAATGTAAGTAGACCGGTAAGTAGACGTTTTATGCAGACGCCTAGACGAGTGCTAGTATGTTATTAAATTTAGCTTCTACTTTTACGTATACTGTGTAATTTTCGAATATTAAGAGCGAATCAAACGAAAATGATGAAGATCGCATGCTGTAATGTGATATTTCACTAGCAGGAAATAGCCCTTTCCTTGTCATACTACAACGATGACTAATATCGTTATAGAATATTCACAGCGATTTGAATGTCAATGAATGCATGTTTGCATTCGACATCCATTGCAGTATTTATGTGTAATTTTTCATAACTCTACACGGGACTGTTTATTTTTGGGTAATTTGTCATCAGGACCTCACTCAGATCTACGAGCGCGGATAGACAGGTCATGCAAGCCAGGCCATGCATGCTGACGTCATCACAACATGACGTGACCTGTTTGCGTGCGTATATATATATATATATATATATATATATATATATATATATATATATATATATATATATATATATATATATGTGTGTGTGTGTGTGTGTGTGTGTGTGTGCGTGTGCGCGTGTGTGTGTGAGAGGATGGGTGTGTGTGTGTACGTGTGTGTGGGTGTCTATGTGTGTTGATCTTCACTTTTTCGTTTTATATTTTCAGAATCTGAAGCCCATGATGAGTTTCAAAAAAAAAAAAAAGAAGTATCATATTTCATATTTGAAATATGGATTCACAAATATCGTCATCAACAGAGAAGAACGACCTCAATGTGTTAATTGTAGTAAAAGTTTGTCAAATGATTCTATGAGACCGAGAAAGTTAAGGAAACCTTGAATGTTCATCCTCAATACAAGGAAAAGGACAACACCTATTTTGAACGTCTTGGAAATGCTGTCAGAAGGATGCGACTGGATTTAACAGGGTCATTCCAAGAAACAAACCAAAAGGTTACTGAAGCTTCCTATGTCGTAGCACTGGAGATAGCGAAGCAGAAAAAACCACTTACAATCGGGGAAGCTTTGATGAAACCTTGAAATCTCAAGATGGTGGAAATTGTGTTGGGAAATGAATCAGAGAAAAAACTTGCAGCAGTTTCACTATCAATCGATACTGTTCAAAGGAGGATCAGTGATATGGCCAGTGACATCAAGGATCAAGTTGTGCAAGAGATCAAGTCTGTAGCATTTGGGCTCTATTCAATTCAAACTGATGAATCGACTGATGTGGCATCGTGTTCTCAGTTGATAGTTAGTCGACAGATTATCCTCATTGCACATTGAACTATTCAGTCCATAAGTGCTCGGATCCCCTCCTCAGCAAATCCCGCAGCTTGTAGCGGCTAACGACACCAGTTCTGTGTTGGCTTATCGATCTTCTTTGGCTTCCTGCGTAGTGTTCTTGTTTGGCCACACCTCTTTTAATTTGCTGTTCTCGCAGTCTGGCCATGGTTGTAGATTCACAGTCATCACTTGGTTCTCGCAAAAGTCTTGCTTCTCGTAGAGCATTCAGAATGTCAGCCTGATCCATGGCGCACCCGTCCTCCACCGTAACCTCACCTGCGAACTTGTCAGCCCGCTCATTCCCTTGTACTCCCGCATGCCATGGCACGAAGATGAAACTAATCTTTGCCAGCCGAGACCACTCCAGAGACAGCAATCAATCTCTTCGGATCCACCCAACCTCTATCCTCTTGATCATGTTTATTGAGTCACTAAGGAAACATGCCCTAGTTAATGTCTGTGTCTCGAGCCATGTTATTGCTTTACTTACTGCCGTGACTTCCATAGTCAGGCTACTTGTGGTTTCAGTCAAAGCACCAGAGTCCTCCTTCACAATTCTCCCTCCGGCCCGAGCCGTAAAGGCCCATGAGCTACTCACATGTCAGACGACTGACCAATCTGTGTAGATGACAGCATCACCGTCTAGCGAATTCTCGAAAATCAACGCTTGTACTTCAGCCTCCACAGCAGCCGGATTTTCGTGTCTGCATTTTCTATCTAATTTCTATCTAGTTCTATTTTCTATCTCAGTTGATAGTGTTTGCACGGTATGTGCATTCAGGATCATTTAAAGAAGAACTTTTCTGTTCTCCTCTTGAAACAACTACCAAAGGCCTCTGATATTTTAGAAAAGGTTTAATCTTTCCTTGCATCAGAAAATCTTTTATGGGATAATATGTGTGGGTGCTGTACAGATGGGGCACCAGCTATGTTGCGGACCAAATCAGGATTTCAAATTAGTGTGAAGAAACGTGCCCTAAAAGTGAAAGGCATTCATTGCATGCTCCATCGTTAGGCACTGGCCTTCAAAACACTTTCAGCTCCATTGGGGAAAGTTTTGGATCAAACCGTTTAGATAGTGAATTTTATCAAAGGCGGATCTCTCTGTGACGTATGTGTATCATCTTGCAGTCCTTTCCAGCAGACGTTGCTATACGCGCTACCTGAAAATTAGAGGCTATTAAATTACCCGACGGGAGAATTAACGAACGTAACTTTCGTTTGAATTAAGGCCATTGATTGGCTGAGCCCGGACAACAAAGGGCTTTAGGAGACAAAGGCAAAGCTGGACTCGCCATGTTGTCTTCTACATAGTAGTCACACATTAGTTCAGTGTGGCTTAATTTAATAGCCCACTTATTCTCTGTGCTTTGGGTGAGCATAAATGTATCATGTTATGTATTAGGATAAATGCTTTGATGCAACTAATATCATGATTGAAGTTGTGTGTGAAAAATATGAGAATCACTTTTCATTGAAAAGTTGGTTTGAGTCACGCAGTCTGGACATCACCATGTTGGCCAGTCGGCTTTCCTAAAGCTTACAAGGTAATCTTGCTATGAGTCACCTTTCTGATACGCTTTTGGAAACCTATTGTATTCCTAAATGCTTATTTTTCACAACTTGGCTCTGTGTTATAAAGTGTTATTTCTGAGTGCATATTATATTTCTATTTTCTTATGAGGGAAAAATATTGCTATCTGTGTACAACATAAATAGTCTGTTAGATAGATGTTCTCGCTTGACTTTTTCATGCACTTAGGAGTTAATCTTTTGTTTACAGTGTTGTAAATACACAGAGGTGTGATTGTCTTGTAGTCTTTTTCATAAAGGATGTTATGAGATTGTCAATTTGTATGATATATAATCTCAAGTGAGTGGGAAATGACACCATGCTCATGTGTTTTGGTTGAGATGTTGAGTAATACCCACTAGGTGGTTCATCCCATGTTTAGTAAAAAGACTTACAAATTTTTCTGTATTCGTTATATGTATATTCTATTCACGATGTTACTGCTGGAGTAGATCTTTTAAATTCACCCCAGTGGGGACAAACACATGATGATGATGATGATGATGATGATGATGATGATGATGATGATGATGATGATGATGATGATGGTGATGATGATGATGATGGTGATGGTAAGGATGATGCAAGAGGAGATGACTGATCTGGTAGCTAGCCTTTTGCCATTTGTCAGTGGTACTTACCTAATGCTGTTTGTAACTATGGAAAGGAGATTTATGAATTGTTTACATGAGGCCATTGTCTCAGGGATTCAGTCCATGTTGTGAAAGCGGTACTATCAAGATGTTTGGATGGATTTAGGAGGTGAAAAACCCCTCAGGAAGCTCCAGTGTCAGTCCAGAAGAGATGTACCTATTGAGTAGATACCTCACTCACTTTTGGAGTGAGACAAAACTCTACAGTAGGCGACAAGTGCTAGGAAACTAGAAACACCTTTCTTTCTTCTTCCCTTTTGTTTCCTTTATTTTTATTATGATACACTGTTATCAGAATATATATTTTATTATGATACACTGTTATCAGAATATTGGGTTTATTACTAATGTATATCGACCCTGTTTTTTTTCTTCACTATATAGCGCTGGAGAGATGCGGGTGGAGTATTGGAACTGGATTTATAGTCAACATATTTGGATTTAGAGGCAGGAAACTGGGTTATCAGCCTACCCCTAATATTCTACAGAGAGTGCTGGTTACTGCCACACACCCTGAACCTGAATGTCAATGCCTGGATAATTAATGGACTTTGACTATGCTGAAGTGGATTCCCTACCTCTGGGAACTTACAGACGGTGTTAATCTTTTCAATGTCTGCAAAGACATGAGGCATGCCTGGCCTAGATGGATACAGCGTATACCCTCTTCTAAAAGTCACCGCCTGATTCCACGTTCAACTGTCATATACCAGAGGCATGGATAGTCTGGGGTTCACCATCATTGAACAGTATGGATTTACCAACTGCTTTTGTGGACTCCCAGCTTCCTTTGAATCTTCTCATCCATCATATCCCAGACATGGACAGTCAAGCACTATACCAACTCCCGGTCAATCAAGTCGTGTATTTAGATGAAGAAACAGATGCCTACATCTTAACTCAGAAAAGGGATGGAATATTTATGCCCAATTCAAGTTAGTTCTGTCAGGAAATACTATGGATAATGTGATGTCCCTCCTCATCCAAAGATATACTGAAAGTGTTTGTGCCTGATCCTGATTGAATCAATCGCATGGACAGCTGAAGTTTTATACAGTTTGTTACGCCACGCCGGAACGCTTCAGACTCATATCTGTCTGTTATACCACTCCGGAATGCCCCTAGCCCAGTTACTTAGCAGCTGTGTCTTGGTAGATTACAGTATATCCACTTTGGATTCATATGGATTACCCCTTCATGTTTACGCTTTGGATATATGATCCGGAGGTGGAAGCTCCGTGTGTGTGTGTGTGTGTGTGTGTGTGTGTGTGTGTGTGTGTGTGTGTGTGTGTGTGTGTGTGCAATCCCCAATTTTCTGAATAGGTGGATATATATATATATATATATATATATATATATATATATATATATATATATATATATATATATATATATATATATATATATATATATATATATATATATATATATATATATATATATATATAAAGCAGCTGTTTTCCTGGATTATAGCAAGTGGGATTATGGCCAGACTTGTTTCTAGTGGATAATGAAGGAGAGGAGTCATCAACAGACCCATAGGATAGTTCTAGAGATAAATTAGATAGATTTCCTTTATTTATTTCTTTGTGTGGAATATTTACTTTGTTTTGTGTGTGACACATGTATTTGGTGTGAACCTTTTTTGGGGATTTTTGGGGACTTCTGTTATGGTTGTATACTTTGTGTGCATGGCCTGAAATATGATAATTTCTTTCATGTATATGTCACTATAATGTAGCCAACAGGGTTTGTCCAGGACCCAAATGTTTTCACAATACAGTGGTTTGTTGTTTTGGTTTAATGAAGCCTTGAAGTTACTTCATTGTAAACATGTTGTTCCAAAGTTGATGTTTATAGTCCAGTTATGGTTACTGTTTTTGTCTAACAGTGGTTGTTTTCCCTCTGTTATGTAATGCAGTGTTGCGTCCAACAGCGGTTGTTCCCCATCTGTCATGTAATACTGTGGTTGTGCATGAGAGTGGATACTTGTCATTGTTTATATATATATATATATATATATATATATATATATATATATATATATATATATATATATATATATATATATATATATATATATATATATATATGGGAATGAAATGTGGGGCGGGGCACTTACACATAGACACACCTTCTAGGTAGAGTGATTAGTTACTCAGGTGTCTGTGGTAGAACTTCCCGGATCTCTATGAGAAACATTTCTTCTATATTAGTGTTGAACTTGCACCCTTTTCTGCCTTGTTCAATGCTTGGGGTTTCACGAGCCAGTATATTATTTCCTAGAGAGGGCGTGTTTGGGATTAAGTTCCCATTCACACTGAATACCTCTAGCGAACTTGTCCTTATTCTAAGTTATTATCTTTGCCACCCCACACTCTCAACTCACGGCTTTTTAAGCAGTTATGCGTTGACATGGATGCAGGCCACCATTTGCTTCTTTTCCACACAAATGTTCGATGGTTGTCAAGTGGAAATGTAACTGTGCGAGTATGTGAGCTGAGAGTCGAGCTGAAATTATTTTTTTTTAAGTTCATGGTAAGATGGACTTTTACGCCTGGCTGGATGATGAGTAATGGATCATGCGCCGTGCCTATTTAGTTGATATATTGAGCAGTTGAATAAACTCAATCTTCAGATGCAAGGAAGGAATACAAATATCATACAATTTGTGGATGCCTTGAGAGCTTTTATGAGCAAGATGGAAAACTGGAAAAGAAAGGTCAATATGACAAATGTTGCAATGTTTGAGAAGCTGTCATCCGTTCTCGTTGTTGATGGTAAAAACCAAGTACTTCCAAATTTGCACCCAAAAAAAAAAAAAAAAAAAAAAATGAAATGAAATGTCGCATCATTTGACAGCATTAGAAAATGAATTTGAGCGATATTTTCCCGAACTTAATGATGATGAGCTGGAGTTGGTGCGAAACCCATTCAAATTATCAGTTGAAATAGTTCTTGATGATTGTCAAGATGAATTTCTGGAGCTGAAAAATGATTCGGGAGCAAGAGATATGTTCGATAAGAAACCAATCGCTGAATTTTGGCCTTTGATGTGAGATTCCTACCCACAAGTGGCAGAAAAGGCAATCCGTGCATTGCTTCTATTTGCGTCACCATATCTTTGTGAGTCAGGCTTTTCAGCTCTGTTGGAAATTAAAACAAAACAACGTAATAGATTAGATGTTGAAAATGATCTGTGTTGTGCCCTGTCTAGCACTCCTCCACTTTTTCAGAATGGCTGCGGGAAAAACAATCACAGTGTTCTCAATGATTACTATCTTCATTTAAATTAAGCTAATTACGAATCTACAATATCCTGGTTTTGTAATAAGCGTTTTGTTTGACGAATCACAATTTTCTAGCATTCTGGTGTCGTATATTAAGCTACAATTCTTTGACGTTTTAACTGTTTGTTTATTATAGTATGATTAATGTGGTGTTTTAATAAAATATTGTGAATATAAAATTGCTTTTATTTAAGTTTTAATATCCATCAGCATATTCATTCGCCATTAACTGTATAAAACTACACTATAAAATTTATCTGCGCATGTAAAGGTTATGTACAACTATAGAAGAAAAGGATTTTCAGTATTATAGGCATGTTACGAGGGCGAGTCAATAAGTAAGTCACACAGTTCTGTGGCATGGCAAGTAAATGTAGTTGGCGTTTTCTACAGGTGTCATTAGGTGACAGCAACATCGAACTTTAACTTTATGCTTGCTTGCTTGCGTTCACCGGCTGTGAATTCCAGCGCGAAGTCCTGTATGTCGAATGAAGACATCCTGTTGTCCAACATTAGTGTGATGTCATACCGGACCTGAGGTTTGCGTGAGTATCCGTTGTCCCATGTCTGGCTTATTGGTGTTCATACTGGTGGTTCCTCGCCATGCAGGCAGATACTCTCCGACTTCGGAAGAATCAGCGATCCTACTACGTTAGCCAGGACTCCGAAGAGACCTGATGCCCAGGACGCACGGCTATGACGTGTTAGTAGGTCTTGGCCAGTATGAAACCTGGCCCTGGTGCCTTGGAAACACCTCTGCGTCTCATCGAACTTTATATTCCCGTTCGTCTGTGGCGCTAGGTGTCTCATGCGCATGCGCAGATCATAAAAAAATTGCGACTGTACTTACGGAGTGTACAACCAAAGAGCAACGTGCTGTTGTGCGTTTTTTTAATGGGCAAAAGAACTGTCTGCAAAGGACATTCATAAGGAAATGCTTCCTGTTTATGCTGACAAATGTTTGTCCCGTAAAACGGTGCATAGCTGGGTAGAAAATTGTTCTCAAGGACGCTCTAAAATTGTTGATGAAATCCGATCTGGTCGTTCTGTTGAGATTGCAACAGAAGCATCCGTGCAGCGGATGGAGGATTTTGATTAGAGGTGACAGGCGAGTAACGATAGACTATGTAGCATCTGCAATAGGGTGCTCACATGGTTCAGCATACAGCATAATGCATGGTCGATTGAAATTTAAGAAAGTGTGCTCAAGGTGGGTACCCAGACAATTGATGGAGGAACACAAAGTGCCGATTTGCCCTGTCCTTGCATCATTTCTGTCGATATGAAGATGAAGGAGAAGACATGCTGAACAGGATTGTTAATGGGGAAGAACTCATCGGTGCATCACTACCAGCCCGAATCAAAGCGTGCTTCAATGCAACGGAAACATCCTTCTTCGCCGTGTGTCCATAAATTCGAGGTTACGCCATCAGGGATTTGTCAAGGGGTGCTTTTAACCAATTTCAAGAAGAAAGGTGACAATGTGAATTCTGAATCGTACTGGGAAGTTCTTTCGATGCTTCATGGTGCAATTCGAAGAAAACGTCTAGGACTGCTGACTAGAGGAGTGTTGCTTCTTCATGACAATGCCAGACCACATACGGCCCGATTAACTGAGGAGAAAATTAACCAACTAAGGTGGGAAGTTCTGGAACATCCACATTACACCCCCGACTTAGCCCCTAGCGATTTCCAACTTTTTGGTCCACTGAAAACGCACCTTGACGGGAAACATTTCGCGAATGACGCCGAAGTTGAATGTGAAGTGAAAATGTGGTTTAGAAAACAGAGCACGCAATTCTATGCAGCCGGTTTGGGAGGACTGATAACACGATGTGATAAGTGCATCAATGTTGGTGGAAATTATCTTGAAAAATAAAGAGACACTATATGTATAAAAATAAACTGGTTTCAAGTTGTTATCATTTTTTTTTATTTTTCTACAGCCATTTCTGACTTACTTATTGACCCCCCCCCCCCCCCCCCCGTATGTTTAATGCACCTTTTGAAACTGACAATTTTGGAAAGGTGGGGAATGACAGTCTGAACATATGGTGAGGGGGGGGGGGCACGGGCCACAAAACAGGTTGAGAACCACTGCTCTAGACACAACCACAGCCACTTCTATCTGTCAATCACCTTGTGACAGCAGTATTGTTTTCCGAAGGAGCATGTAAATAATATGTATACATATCCGTTTTCTGACTGTTCCTGGGATAGTAAATTTTCATCATGTTCATGTATAATTAATAAAGATACTGTGTGCGCGCAAACCAGTGTTCTCGAGTGCTTACTAGTGGTTTTGATCATAGTTAATGATGGGTAATCCATCCTGCACTACTCAGTTACATCTATACATAATATACAGAGCCTAGACATAGCCGATTCTAGCTGTTGCAAGGAATTGTGACAAACCCTAACCCCAGGTTTATTTACTAGACAATTTTAACAGTTCTCGGCAACCGCACTAGCCCTCTCTATGTATTGAGAGTTAAATAACTTTGTGAAACACCAAAAAGTAACAAACAAATAAACAGTCTGTTGTCCGTTGTTTTTATTGCTGTGACAACAGTATATCACAAATGTGACAATCTTGCTAGAATTGTTATATCTATGTCAACAACCTGATAACCGTGGCAACCATCTTATAATTGTGACAACCACGTTATAATTGTGATAACCATATAATAACTATGGCAACTATGTTATATTTATGACAACCATAAAATAACCGTGACAGCTATATTATAATTGTAACAAACACGTTATAATTGTGATAACCATATAATAACCATGGCAACTATGTTATATTTATGACAACCATAAAATAACCGTGACAGCCATATTATAATTGTGACAACCAAGTTATAATTGTGACAACCATATAATAACCGTGACAAGCATATTATAATTGTGACAACCTGGTTATAATTGTGACAACCATATAATAACCGTGACAATAATGTTATAATTATGACAACCACATAATAACCCTGGCAACCATGTTATAATGATGACAGCCATATTCTAATCGTGACAAGCATATCACGGTTGCGGCAACTATGTTAAAGCCTTGCCAACCATATTACAATCAGGTTACAGTCTAGACAACCATGTTATAAGTAGCAAGAAGATTCAGCGGTGATTTTATGAGCGGGGCTGGTCCGTTTAGACACCCAGACATGTAACGTTCTGGGGATAGTTGCATACAACGCCATCGAACAGCAAGTCTGCAAAAGACAATCATACACATTTGTTAGTTGTTTTTTTTTTTAACTTCAACACTATTAACGAGCATTTTATCATTTACGACTCTTGTACATGTAGGACTCGGTAACTAATTAAGTTAATTAGCTGCATGTCCTTTACAGGATTTTGAAGTCAACCGCGGCATTTTTTGCCACGTGGTATGGTCGAGACAAGAACACTGAGCTGATCCACGATTCTGGTGATCGAGTGAGGTGGCGAGTCATGACCGCCCAAGCGTATCGGCATGGCACACGATGATGATTTCTGGCTGTTTATGACTTGTTAGGCAATTTTTCAGTAGTTTGCCACTGCTTTTTGAACATTTGTACGTTCAGTAGTTTGCTATTGCTTTCTGAACTACCATCGAAATTAACGTTAGGCGGTCTGCTTGCAAATCATCTTCGGCTGATTACGAACCCTGGACTCCCGAATTGTTAAATGCGTTCACTACCCCTGGACCACAGTGCTGGCAACCAAGTCAGTAAAGGAAAGGATCCTTGTACACGCCTCATGGCCCCCTGGGTAGGCCTATATGGTGCTAACCCATGTTTGTATATACCACCTGCTACTCAGTGGGTGATATGGTCAGAATCACTTCTTTACTTTCCAAGACATTTCCTGGTACCCAATTTAGTCTGGGTCAACCTGGAAACTCGCCCATCCCCTCATGGCAATTTTTAAAAAAAATGCAAATCCACGCCGGCGCTGATTGACCCGATATCGGGTTGACGGACGAACGTGTAGCCACTACAATAGCGCTGATCCTTTAGTAACTAAAATTAACACGTTACAACTTGACAGACAATAACACAGAAATATCTGTACAAGTGAGACGCGACAAAGAGACATGTGTACAAGTGAGAAGCAAAACAGAAATATGTGTACACGTGAGACACAGTACAGACATATTTGTGCAAATGAGACACAACCAAGAAAAGTGTGTATAAGTGAGACACAACACAGAAATAGTTGTACAAGTGAGACACAACACAGTATCAAAATGAGCATATGCAAGGGCAATGAGAATCATCTGTCTATAAATAAGTAGAATAGAAGGAAACATAATATAACGGCCATGAAATCCCCCCCCCCCCCTTACTGCCCCAGCCCTCAATAATTATTCTTCTTGATAGTTTCTTATTCTCCCTGTTCTTGTTGTTCTTATTATTATTTCTGTTCTGTGTGTTGTTCTTATAATTGTTGTTGTTGTTATTATTATTAATTTGTTGTTGTTGTTGTTGTTGTTGTTTTTGTTGTTGTTGTTGTTGTTGTTGTTCTTCTTCTTCTTCTTCTTCTTCTTCTTCTTCTTCTTCTTCTTCTTCTTCTTCTTCTTCTTCTTCTTCTTCTTCTTCTTCTTCTTCTTCTTCTTCTATTACGATCACCCCCCCCCCAACCACACACACGCCCGACACAGTAGACAACGCTAAAATGCTCACATATTACACATGACACAACATGACACCGATTATCAGATTGACATCCTCAAAATACACACCCTCGACCGACCATCACATAACATGAAAAATGTCAACACACTCACACCCTACATATTACACAGCATGATAACAAGCATAACGTTATACACATCATACAACATGACAATAATATTTACATTCACACCCTACACATCACACAACATGACTCTCACTCTACACACCACACACCATGACGACAATCCCACACTCACACAAATTCTACATATCACACAGCATGTCGACAATCCCACACTCACATACATCCTACACATCACACAACATGACTCTCACTCTACACACCACACAACATGACGACAATCCCACACTCACACAAATTCTACATATCACACAGCATGTCGACAATCCCACACTCACACACATCCTACACATCACACAACATGACAACAATCCCACACTCACACACAGCCTACACATCACACATGACAACAATCCCACACTCACACACATCCTACACATCACACAAAAATGACAACTTATCCCACACTCACACACATCCTACACATCACACAACATGACAACAATCCCACACATACCACACCTACACATCACACAACATGACAACAATCCCACACTCACACACATCCTACACATCACACAACATGACAACAATCCCACACTCACACACATCCTACACATCACACAACATGACAACAATCCCACACTCACACACATCCTACACATCACACAACATGACAACAACCCCACACTCACACACATCCTACACATCACACAACATGACAACAATCCCACACTCACACACATCCTACACATCACACAACATGACGACTATCCCACACTCACACACATCCTATGCATCACACAACATGACATAAATCCCACACTCACACACATCCTACACATCACACAGCATGACAACAATCCCACACTCACACACATCCTACACATCACACAACATGACAACAATCCCACACTCACACACATCCTACACATCACACATGACAACAATCCCACACTCACACACATCCTACACATCACACAACAAGACGACTATCCCACACTCACACACATCCTACACATCACACAACATGACAACAATCCCACACTCATACACATCCTACACATCACACAACATGACATAAATCCCACACTCACACACATAGTACACATCACACAACATGACGACTATCCCACACTCACACACATCCTACACATCACACAACATGACAACTATCCCACACTCACACACATCCTACACATCACACAACATGACAACAATCCCACACTCACACACATCCTACACATCACACAACATGACAACAATCCCACACTCACACACATCCTACACATCACACAACATGACAACAATCCCACACTCACACACATCCTACACATCACACAACATGACAACAATCCCACACTCACACACATCCTACACATCACACAACATGACAACAACCCCACACTCACACACATCCTACACATCACACAACATGACAACAATCCCACACTCACACACATCCTACACATCACACAACATGACGACTATCCCACACTCACACACATCACACAACATGACAACAATCCCACACTCACACACATCCTACACATCACACAACATAACAACAATCCCACACTTACACACATCCTACACATCACACAATATGACAACAATCCCACACTCACACACATCCCACACTTTACACAACATAACAACAATCCCACACTTACACACATCCTACATATCACACAACAGACCATACAGCCTTACCTCCTGGACAATAAATATGGCTGTTCGCATGGTATCTGCCGTTCTGGCAATAGAAAAAAGACTGGCAATTGCGAGCAGCCTGGTAGCCAGTTCCGTTGCAATCTCCTTGTGTCCCGCAAGCTGTTCTACTGGCATCAACGCTGAAATGGAAAATAAAACAAAGCCTGTAATATAGAACATATATTTCCAGCCCTCCCGGGGGCACCACACCAAACCAGCAAACACTACAGAATCAACCGTCCGACTCGGAACATAAGCTCTTCGATCTTCGATTACTAGAGGTTTTAGTGAGGATTTTAAAGGCAAAGGTTGATTTAATAGCACCGAATTTGATCCAGTTTGGCTCGGATTTTACTGCGATTTGTCAGCCTGTTTCATAACATGGGAGTATGCATTGTTTATGTTAAAAAAAAAAACATTCATATGTGAATTTAAAATGCACAACAGATAATTGATGTACGAATGATGAGTGATTGGAAGGGCTGAATGTTAGACGGGCCTGCATGCCCAATTTGTTACCCTTTGAAACTAAATTTCTTTAGTTTATTCGTTCAATAGGAGCACAATATGCAGTAGTCTCTGAGAAAACTGCACTCCAAAACTGAATGGCGGTGTCTAGAGAGGAACCTAAGACTTTCGGATCGTGTGTTTTGGCGGTCTAACCACTTCACCGTGAAGACACCGTCAGCCTCATCTCATCTCATCTCATCTCATCAGGTTCCTCTTGTACCTTGCAGTGTCGAGGCGAAGTATAAATAGCGGGAGAGTGCCCGTTTATGGGCTTCACGTATCGATATTCCCATGGACTCTGTTACTCCCTCTGTCAATTGTTTACGTGGTCGGCCTCTTTCCCTGCTTCCCTCTGGTCTGTACATCATTGCTTGTTGTGGTATACTGTTAGTTGGTAACCTAGTTACATGGCTAACTCATTTTACTTGTTGCCTTCTAATAAAATCTAGTGCTGTCAGTGTTATTTTTTCATCTTCCTGATGTTCCTGCTCTGCATAGACACGCGCAACATGAGCGCCAGGCCTTCTTTACTTGACTCTTAAGAGATAATTAGGCACTCAATGCAGTTCACAGAGAACGTGAGAAGTTCAAGCTATGGGGAAATCATTATCAAAATATTGCTACCACATTCAATGGAATCAAAAACCTTTCGGGTCGCCTGTTTTCTTCTAGCGAGGGGGTGCCTCGTCATAGCTGTAATACCACTCTTACTTCCCTCTTTCGAAGGCATTGTTGCGTCATAGCTTTAATACTACTCTTACTGTCCTCTGTCGAGGCTAGTGTCGCATTATGACTATAATGTCACTCATACTTTCCTCTGTCAAGGCTAGTGCCAACGACTTTATGCTCCATTTTTACCCTGAATTCCACGGGCCTCACAACTGCTATATTGCCACGTTGACCGCTGATGGCGTGATTTCTTGCTAGGAGTACTTTTAGACATATCGTTCTGCTTCTGCGCTCCTTGGTTTTTGTCTTGTATGTTGACCATAAATGTCGAGGCACTTGTAATTTTCTCATGCATGGCGAGAAGCTTTATTTTGTCGTTTGCCAATACTTTTACCGATAGCTTCAAACCTCTGCCCACGAGCGAAGTTACACCGGGGCAATTCTGGCATGGCTTCTTCGACACTAATATTTGTCTACTCTTTCTGCGACGATTGGCAGTATATAATGTTTGTAATTTATTACATGGTACTTGCCTCACGATACTATGAACACATCGATATCAGTTTAAAATTAATGTTCACACAATACATGCAATCAATGTCTACAGTTGCACTCTGTCGACTTAACATCCCCCGAAGGTCATCAGCATTCATCAGCAGTCAAACATCGCCAATGTCGACTCTCTCAACTGACATAAACATTCATCTAGAAGTGGCGGCGAAGTGGAGCTCTGCCATAGCCCTATTCAACTGAGACTGGTCCGACTTCGAACACGGCCCAAACTCGAATGCGGCCTTCAATGAGACGTTGTCCCCTGCTCAGCGACTCGCATGACTATCCTCATGCCAAGCGTGCATATGCGAACCAGATCGATCTTCACACTGAATTGCGTGAAGCTCTGTATTCTCTCAACTCGCTAGTCCATGAACAAATATGGATCATGGCAGCTAGTGTAGCGTCATGACTATAATGTCATTCATATTTTCCTCTGTCGAGGCTAGTGTAGCGTCATAGCTTTAATCGCACTCTTACTTTCTGTCACAGGATACTGATAGGTTAGCGATCCGACAATAAATCTAAAACAGAAAATTACTTGTATTGCACGAGGATGGGAAGTATTGACCTTTGGTTCAGAAAAACCAGCGAGCACTTCGGTCTTGAGGTGAATACAAGTCATTGACTCCAAGATCAAAAGAGATATCGCGTGTTTGTTGGAGGACGGACGACGGAAAAACGGCGATTTCAAAACCTTTGAACACGGGCAACTCGCGATAAAGTATTTCACTAACCTTTGAAGTGGGAAACGGAGATTCGCGATCACGCCGTATCACAGCCTTTTGTAGTAACGGAGACGAATATCTGTGGTCGGAAGAAACGAGTAGATAATCATTGATGTCCCGAAATGACCGTGCATCAAAGGAGAAATTCGGTTGTTATTGAAAAAAGATGAAGAGGACAAGGGGAGAAATTGGTGGAATAAGCCAGGATAGTCGTAAAGAGCCAGAGTATTAATAGTCTGGATATTCTAGGTTAATTTAGTGTGCTACTAGTCTTCCACAAGAGAAGTGGTGATTTATTCTTGAGTGATTATGGAAAGGGAGTTACGATGTTTCAAGTTGGATGAAACCGACGAGCATTTGCAGTTATGTGCAATAGTATTCCCGATTCAGCCGAGGATAGTTATAAGGTAGTTGTGGTGTATAGTAGAAATCTAGCATAGTGAACTGGCGTGTGTAACCGTAATATTGAGTGTCGGCCAAATTTAGCTGAGAAGTAACTTAGTGGATTGAGTAAGGTGTCAGGACGCTCGATAGTATGAGTACTAGTATAATAGAGGATAGGAGATTCTAGTATAGATGGTTACTGGGATTTCTGAGCTATCCTATGACATTTCCTTCTTTTACCTAGTCTTAGGTTATGGTTATAACACCTATATCTTATGTCAGAGGTCAGTTCTCTGAATCTATAGAAGTAATAACTGATAACGGCCATAAGCCTACTCTCACTTCTAATGAGTTTGAGTTAGGTTGATAGCACCTGATATTGTCTTTTCGACAGGTTCCCATGAACAAAGAAATAGCAACACTCCTGAAAAGAAAGAATGGACTCTAATCTGGTACAGTGATAAATATCGGCAAGATTGAAGTCTGATATCATAAATACAGGTCAGCATGTTCTAGAATTTACGGATACCTATAAGGCATTCTGACTAAGAGACTTACAGAAGAATAAAGTCAACTCCACATAGAACGGATTAGCAATATGGTTCACAGGACCATAAGATAAATACAAACAAACTGTAATACCAGAACTTTTCCTATGAGGAATAGAACATTCTTGGACTTTCATACAAACAGTGTGTCAGTGGAATATATACGCAGGGTTGTGATTAGTCCTACATCCATAGACACTAATTCATTAACTATATCGGATGTGTAAACATTCCCTGGATTTTAAGAAAAACATTCATAATATTGGATATTTCACCAGGAAAGACATTATCTACTAAAAATACGCAGTGGTGAACAAACTGTTTAATTCTAACGTTGTCAAGGATATTGTGAATTCATCAACATCGTTCAGAGAGACACTATACCGGGTGAGCGTAAACAAGTTCTGTGCTGTGGTGACATTATCTGGCCGTTGTGTGATGAGCACAGTGAGATGAATCTTGGACTGTCAATCTTATCTCACCTACACGATAGAACACACCAACAACGTCTTTACATACACTCTATACACACCCATGACACTTTTTATTCAATAAATATGTTAGTATTTATTGGAGGACAATGTTGTGTGGGTATGTTCTGAAGGAAAGTGAAGAGGGGTATGGCATAGCGATACTAGAGAGAGAGAGATAGTGAATAGAAGATTGGAACGGGGGGTGTGTAGACAAAGGTCTGGCAATAGACCCAACATTGGAAAAAGGGAAGTTGAAGTGTGCTTGTTGATTCTACTGTTCCCCCCTCCCCCCGAGACGACAAGCGACACTTTCCTCTGTCGAGGGGATTGCTCCATTACAGCTTTAATACCATTTCTTTTACTATTCTTTGTAGAGGGTAGTGTATTGTCACAGATTTAATACCACTTCTTTTACTATCGTCTGTAGAGTCTAATATAGCGTCGTAGCTTTAATACCACTCATTTTTCCCAATTTCGATGGGGGATGTGTAGTTATCTTCAAAATTAGTCTTTCTCCTCTTTCTTTTCTTTTTCTACGGGAATGTAGCGTCCCACCACTAAGACCACTCTATCTTCAGCTTCTTTCTTCTTTAGATCGGAATAAAAGCTTTCAGATCACTCCACTTTCTATTTTTCTTTTGTTCCTCTATCTAGGCGAGTGCCGCTTTACACGTTTGGTCCCCGTGGCTAAATGGCTAAACCACCCGCCTTGAGTTCTAAGGTTGTGCGTTCGGTTCTGGACCCCTCATTCGGTTGACAAACACAATTTTCTCAGAGACTCGTGGTGGTTGTTGCTGGAACCACGGAGCTACGGAGTTCGTGCTTTGTGTGACGTTGCGTCACAGCTTTAAAGGCCACTGTTACTTTCGTCTTTCGATAGGATTTCTCCTTCACAGCTTTAAGACCACTCCTCTTTCGTTTCTCTTTCTTTCTAATAAAACCCGCTGTATTGAACTCGAGCCTCACGTCTTAAAGCCCCTGTAAACGTTATTTAAACGTTTAAGGCTAAATCTCCATTTCGCTGTCGGTGGCTGTGCGGTACCACACTGTTTAAGTTTAATTCTACTCATTCTTCTGTCCTTTTTCAAGGAAAATCCAGCAGCATACCTTTATGACCACTCTTGCTGTTTTCCTTAATCCTGGGGAGCGGATCCCCACACATGTTAGGTTACTCCTCCTGTAAGGTCACTCCTTCTCTATATATATTTCGAGGAGATTATAGACCTACTTATCTTCTCCTTCTTATGTGACTCGTTATCCTTCTTTGGAGCATAAACCCTCAGACAAGCCGCCCTATACTTAGCTATGCCATGCTCCGCAAATGTTCTCCTCATATTATTCATTTTGTTCTACTTCTTTTCTCAATGTATACGTGTGTTTACTCACCTCCTGCTCTTGGAGGTTTGACGCTGAGCCGCCAGTGTCTGCAGCCTACCTTGTTCCAGACGTACTGGTTATCCTTTCCTCTGGAGTAAACAAGGCAAGGCCGAGAGAGGGATCATGCTTCATGGGCAAGACATGTTCTCTGAATCCATGTCCAGGCTTTGTGCGATGGAATTCTAGCTCTCAATCCAATCCGCATACATTCGTCTATAAAGACAGCAAGGTGCCACTTACTTACTTACGTGTGTTTATGGCCTTCCTCAGTTTCGTTTGCCCTGTGTATTCCAAAGGCTTTCCAGTTATACTATTTTCAGGTTTTCTCGGTGTAATATCCTACCCAGATGTCAGTTTTCCGCCTTTAACTCTTGGTTCACTGGAATATGGTTAGTTCTCTCAATCAGCTCGACATTTTTTTCATGCTGTCAAATAATTTTGTTCCTTGAACCAATTAATGAACCTGATAACAACAATAATAACGTTCACAATGCTAATGTTAACGACACACAAATTTGACAACAGTGGGATGATCATAATGACATTAGTGATGATAATGATGATAATGATAATAGTAACAAAGATAACGATTTAAAAAAAAAACGGCCTCTTTAGGCTAAGATCAAAGCGTATTAATTTTTGTTTTTAATGAGAAGAATATAGTGGTCTTCACAAATGGTCATAAAAATGAATGTATATAAAATCAAAGTGTAGTAACTGCACTTGATCTTGCCCGGGTCAACAGCAGAGACGGTTATCCGAATGACACACAGGGACGTGGGGACCTGATGGGGCAGCTCTGGCCCCTGGGAGAACCGCGAGTCATTGATAATCATAGTAACAACAAAGATAGATCATATTATAACAACAATAATAATGCCATGATAACAACGGCAGTTATGTTCATAATGCTGATGAAAACTATGAAATGTTGACGACAGTGAGAAAAATCATCACGATGAATATGACGAAGACGACGATAATGAGTGTATTCACACAAACCTAGCGGAGGGAAGCATGGCCGAAGGGATAAAAGTGCTCGTTCTTGCACATTCGATGTGCTGATGCCGAGGTAGGAGGTTAAATCCCTACACCGGTCAGCTGGAATGACATGTTGACTTCTGGTCCGTGTCTTGGGGAGGTTAATTACAAGTACCTCTGAAGTCGGGCTGGGTTACCTGGTTCGTCTGATGGCGAGGAGCACTTGTAATAAGGAAAGCTAGTCCACACGAAAAATCAGTCCAGTGCACTATAATTAGTAACACATGTGTTGACTACGCTTGAGTTCAAAGGGAGCGAATGAAAGAAAACAACAACAACAAACAAAATAATAAAACCCAGCAGCTACTTACGGTATACAGGTCAACGTATCCCTCTCCACCACCTTACCCGCCTCACAGGTCACCACATCCGGCGTTTGGTTGGTGCAGTTGACGTATCCTGAGCAGGTGAGCCTCACGGTTTTCCCATTGCGGACTCCAGCACAGACGTTTTCCTGCGTGAGCGCTGTTGTTGGAGACAAAAGAATGACTTGTTAACCCTGAGTGGCATCATGATCATCAAGTGCCTGCCGACTGGCGTAGGCGATCATGCTACTCTGCATTACGATCTACAACGCTATGGATCAATTCACGTCTTGAATCCCTTCCGGGACATGACACAAGACCGTCCAGAATTTTCTCTCGCTGTCTTCCTCTATCTCTTTCCCCACAAATCTGTCCATTTGTCACAACGTGTTCCAAATTGTGTTTTCTCTTAATGGGACAAACATATGATGACTGCCTCAATTCTGATGTTTGTGATAAGTAGTTTTTGCGACTTAGCCTCCCTCAAAATGTCTAGATTGCTCATTTTGGCGGTCCAATGAATTTTCAGCATTCCTTTATGAAACCACATCTAACCAATCAGTTTACAGTTTACATGTTTTTTTCTTGGAGGCCAGCGTGACCGAATGGATAAGAACGCACGTTTTTAAACATCTGGTGTGCTGATGCCGAGGTAAGGGGTTCAACCCCTACACCGGACAGTTGGACTTAAATGTTTATATCTCCCCCCTTGACTTGGGGATGTTAATTACAAGTACCTATGAAGTCGGAGTGGGTTCGCCTGATAGTGAGGAACACAAGTAATAGGAATAGCTAATTCACAAGCAAAATTCAGTCCCGTGCTACTAGAAGTGGCGTGTATAAACTAAGCTTGAAGTATTTTCTATCTGTCCGTTGTATTCATTGAAGTTTCCCCAGAAAGCACATGTCCGCTGCTATTAGATGTTTCTCAACTTGTCTGTTTACTGCCCAGGATGTTTCACACGCACACAAGACTATTGTCCTCCCGCAAGTTGACGGATGTATATTGATGAGTATGTCATCCATCTGGCAAAAGGCTACATTTGAATCACGTTCATATTCCTACAAGGAACCTTTCATCAGATGTTATGATTGTTCTAAGATAGTTGTATCAGTTCACCTGTTTAAGAATTATCCCATTTCATGGATAAGTTTTCTCATGTAACATTCAGTTTGGGCCGCTGTCTTGTCGGGCTGCACTTTTAGAACTTCAACTGTCGGGGGCTATATAACGTGTCCAGTGTACAAGAGACAGCCAGCCAGTAAGCCACAAGAGACTTTCAGGTGTTTTGCCCTTATTCGAGAAAGCTAGACGTCCGAACCCTTATTTTAGAATCTTTGGGAGGGAAGAGGGGGGGGGGGGTTATTCACCCATTTTATTTTTATTTTGTGAAACTCCTGCCATGTGTGCTTCAGTTGGAGGCGGGGTTATACCAGCAAGCTACTTTACCAACATATATGGGCGGTTTCATACATACATACACACATTTACAGACAACCAGTCAGACAGACAGACAGACAGACAGACAGACAGACAGACAGACAGACAGACAGACAGACGGACGGACGGACAGACAGACAGACAGACAGACAGAAAACTAGTCAGACAGACAGACAGACAGACAACTAGTCAGACAGACAGACAACTAGTCAGACAGACAATAGACAGACATAGACAAATATGTTCTCTTGTATGCGTGTATATATCCGCACTTTAAAAAAAAATGTCACAATAAGTTGTCATGTCAATTGAAAAGATGCAGCTGATTTCTTGGGCTTTCCTTTCACTGTCTCTTTGGTGGGCTTTTTGGGTTTGGCAGGAAGTCTACCAGCTGCAGTCCTCAGTTTCCCAAATCCAACATTTATCTTTTGAGCTTGATTGACCTTCATTATCTTGAATCTTTAAAAGTCAGTTAAACGTGCTCGCCAGAGACCAGGGCTGCCATTATCTGAGTGTCTTTGTGAAGTGCAACATGTAGCATGTGTATTCATGGTTTGTCTCAAATCACCCTATTGGTTTCATTTGAAATGGTCATACCCTTCTGTGGTCACTGTTGCCAAGATACGGATGGGGTCAGCGAGGGTGAATGGATAACAGTGCTCATTCTTAAACATCCGGTGTGCTGATGCTAGGGTTGAACCCGCTACATCGGTTAGTTGGACTAAAATGTTGACTTCTCGCTCTTACTTGGGGACGTAAAGTACAGGTACCTCTTAAGTCGGACTGGTTTCGCTTGATGGCGAGGGACAATGGTAATAGGGAAAGCTACTCACATAACAGTCCAGTGGAGTGTATGGAGTGCCCATGAGTTCAAAGTCGGGGAACGTGAAAAACTAAATCCAGGTTATTTCCCTAGGAGGAGTAGGAGGAGGAGGAGGAGGAGGAGGAGGAGAAGAAGAAGAAGAAGAAGAAGAAGAAGAAGAAGAAGAAGAAGAAGAAGAAGAAGAAGAAGAAGAAGAAGAAGAAGAAGAAGAAGAATAAGAAGAAGAAGAAAGGAGGAGAAGGAGGAGGAGGAGGAAGAGGAGGAGGAGGAGCAGCAGCAGCAGCAGCAGAAGAAGAAGAAGAAGAAGAAGAAGAAGAAGAAGAAGAAGAAGAAGAAGAAGAAGAAGAAGAAGAAGAAGAAGAAGAAGAAGAAGAAGAAGAAGAAAGGAGGAGGAGGAAGAGTAGGAGGAAGAGGAGGAGGAAGAGGAGGAGGAGGAGCAGCAGCAGCAGCAGCAGCAGCAGCAGCAGCAGCAGAAGAAGAAGAAGAAGAAGAAGAAGAAGAAGAAGAAGAAGAAGAAGAAGAAGAAGAAGAAGAAGAAGAAGAATCAGCAGCAGCATTTCAGCAACAAAAGAAGCAGCAATAGAGGATGCAGCAGCAGCCGCAGACGAAGCATCAACCTGAAAAGAATCAGCAGAGGCAGGAGACGAAGCAAGAGCAGACGTCAACAAAGCAATAAATCCAGTAATGCCACTGTTTTTCTACGGCAGTTCGCTTTCACTCCACAACTACGACAAACGAAACTTACCCGCTTGCAATACCAAAGCAACCAAAAGAAGACTGCCCAAAACGAATCTGATCATGCTGGAGAACTGCTAAACGTCTGGATTTGGTTGCTCGAAATTGCAAACTGCGACAGCAAAGCCCGCTTAGCTGAATGTCTAAAGGACGAAGCGCTCCACAACGACAAGAAACATTGTATTTATACCCGTGGTCTAATTAAGTTGATATCCTGGTCGATCTCCTACTGAAGCTGCTCTATTGTCCCTGGAGGGGACACATAAGTCAGGATTATCAAGAATGCAGTAGGTATGTTTATTTCTGGCGTGCTTTTTTTATGTTGTGTTAATTCTTTGTAGCCCACACAGTTGCTTCTGTATGTATGTCACCCCTACACTATTGACTTTATCCTAGTGTTAACCAGTGGCGGACAAGGTTTGAGAAAATATTGAGTGCCACACCTGAAAGGCCATTAACTTTTAAACGTGTGTAATATTTAAGGAGACCTACTTTATTGGATACATTTCTCACAATTGTCCAAACCAGGCTAAAACTGGTACCAAGAAATGACTTAGGAAGTACAGATGGAAGGCGTAGTTCTAACCACATAACCCGAAGAGTGCAAGTGTGTCTATACAAATATGGATCTAACATCCTATGCCCAATACATCTAAGGCGTTTAAAAGGGCATCTACTTACTTTATTAGGGGACCAAAGGACCCTCTTGGCAAGATGACACCCTGGCCAGTCAACCAATGGGGACCTGTCCTTACTTACTTCATTAGGGGATCAAAGAACCCACTTGGCAAGATGATACCGTCGCCAGTCCGCCACTGGGGACCTGTCTTTACTTACTTCATTAGGGGATCAAAGGATTCTCTTGGCAAGATGGCACCCTGGCCAGTCAACCACTGGGACCTGTCCTTACTTACTTCATTAGGGGACCAAAGGACTCTCTTGGCAAGATGACACCCTGGCCAGTCCACCACTGGGGACCTGTCCTTACTTACTTCTTTAGGGAAGCCAAATAACCCGCTTGGCAAGATGACACCCTGGCCACCCCGTAATTGAGGACCTGTCCTTACTTACTTCTTTAAGGGACCAAAGAACCCACTTTGCAAGATTAAACTGTCGCCAGTCCGCCACTGGGGACCTGCCCATATCCTTACTTACTTCTTTTGGGGACCAAAGAACCCACTTGGCAAGATGACACCCTGACCAGTCCACCACTGTTTAACTTTTGTAGCCTAGATAATGTTTTGTGTGCTGTCTTTCAACTCGAACGTAGTCCGCACACATGCATGCTGGAGCTAATAATTGTTACTACTACTGGCGGGTGTAGTGAACTGAATTTGTGTGATCGTTAGCTTTTCATATTACCAGTGTCCCTCGCCATCAGGCAAACCCTCTCCGACTTCTGAGGTACTTGCTATTCACGTCCCCAAGAAAAGGATGAGAAATCATTTCAGTCTAACCGACCGACGTGTGGAGCAAACTCACAATGCCGCGGTCAGAAGAAAGAGTTTACATGCGCTAAACTGCTCAGCAACGCCGATCTCCAGTTGATAGTTGAAGTATTTCGACTCCCAAGATTTTACTTTGTTTTTGCCTTGTAGAACCCATTCTCTCTCTCCCCCCCCCCCCCCCACCCCCTTTCCGATGTGTCTCCACCTTGTCGCGGTGGGGGAGGGGGCGCTTTGTGTGTCCCAATTACCCCAAGAGCTAGGCCAACGGAAGCACAACTATGTGTCGGACAGGACTTGAGTTAGGGGCCAGACTAAGAAAGACACAACCTGCTGCTTTGCAGTCAGACTGAGGATAGCAGTCAAACGTTCAAATCAGGCGTACGAAGGCAGAAATTCTTGGTCCGGACACATACTCTAAGGCTCTCAGCTGAGTGATATGGCTGAACGCCTCTAAGCTATAAACTCTCGGATGTGAGAGCCGGGCCGATACTCACCTACTGCAAAATGGAGGTGAGATGCTGAGCACGCTACATGCTTAGTTTAGATACCTGTTCGAAGGCTCTCAGCTGGGGAATATGAGGGATCCCCGGATGAGAGGGCCTGACCGTTACTAGTTCACTGAAGCATAGAGGTAATGTGCCGAGCCGGCAGCACGTTTAGCTCACCTCGTGAGCGGTTACTAAAGGTGGAAAATGCGCCCAGCCGACCGCAATTGTTAAGATGAAAGTCTATATCTGTACTCATAGAGTGAGCGTTGACAAAGGTGGAAGATGTCTCGTTTACACGAAATGGAACGCTTGGCTAGCGAATCCACTACGTGGAAGCCCGAAGTGAAAGCTTTCTGAGTGGATGTCGCCCGCAGTCTGTCCGTCCCTGGTTTGTGCTTGAGCGACCAGTGGCAAAAGGAATTCCCAACACATGGAAGTGAGGAATTAAAGCAGCCATGTGTAGGACGTGGCAATTCCTCGGGTGCGCCCAGTCTCAGAGCAATATGTGCCGGCTCTGCAATTATGGTAGCCTCTTTGGATAGCGGGAAATGCCCATTGTCTGCCCCTGCCTTCCCTTGAGGGTTGACCGTGATGTCTCTGACCGTTCTACCTTGACCAGCTGAGATGTGGGCGACACCAGAACAGTAAGAGTCTAACGTCCCTCGAAATCCGAGGAAGGCTAACCTCAGTAAAAAGAAAAATACCCGCCGAAGTCGGATGTGCCGGCCTGTGGGATGTGGATTTTAATCTAAGAGAATATTTTGTTAAAAGTGTCTAGGGGATTTGTTGATTCTCTGGTCACTGTTAGAATGCAAGGTGATCATGGAATTCCACCATACACACAAGAAGGAAAATACTTCACTCCTGTTCATAACTGTATTTATGTGTAATTTTCCATTACCATTTATCACCTTATAAATTTACTGTAGTGTTAGAAGATATTGATGGTTCACAACATCTAAACAACCACGGTTGAACAATTATCAACACTGGACTTTACGTAAAATCAACACTTTTCGATAAACAGCTCAGGCATTAAATCAAGATCTGTAGTAACATATATATGTGTAATGACCACAATGCATTTTCAGAACAGGCATGGGAATGATTTGCATTATCAAAACATATTAACCCCATTGTCCCAAGAAGAAAAAAACAAGGTTATTACAAACAACACAACAACCACAAATTGGGTCTTCTATCCTTGACCCACCTTACATAATTAAGGCAAACAATGATCTAAGTACATGGAACCCAAAATATAAAACAGTTGTTTCTGACACCATTTACAATTCTCATATTTAACAAATAATGAGATGGTGTCAAAATACTCAACTTTACCATAACCACCATTTGGCTATACCTCATTACCAAAAAATCACTACTGACCTTATACATCCATAGCATAGGGGGAAAAAACACATATAAAAAGCAGTTGGTACTCTTAATTAAACTAATTAATAGAGTCCTTTCTCTCCTGGTGTGCTGTTCAGTGATCATCTCTAATGTAGATTAGATTCTATTCCCATTATCTAGGTACCTATAATAAATGCACTCAGTTGTGTTCCTAATATGATTATCCACTGATAATTAGTTGGTGAATATTTTATAATCCATACTCCAGGAATTGAAATATCACACAATCACATATCTCCTCCGCGGAGCTAGAATTTTCGAATACTCTGTTGCAGTAGGCTCGGTGCCTTCTGTGAAATTGAGGCCTTGGTTGGTCTTACTTCCAGGAATTTCCACTTAAGCTCTGCAGAAGGTACTTTCCTATCTCACCATATACGGTGCCAAGTAGACGGCCATTCAGCTGCTCTGCTTCCGATATCAGAATCTCAATTATGTTCACAAAGTTGTAACACCCACCAAGTCGCGAGTCTATAACCCATGGCATTTAGGCTGACATTGGACCAGAAAAGAGTTAGTCGTTGCTATCTAGTCCAGTGTAGGAACTTATATGGCTGAGAGGCATCCAATGGTAGTATCTGTGACTATGTCCAGAATTGATCTGCACATACATGGATCAGAAGATGAATAATTCCAGCACAGAAACAGGGTTGCAAACAATCAGAGAATTCTTTTTCTTGCAGGCGTAGAGGCATTTACTCCGCTATCTGTTTCCATATGGTCTTCTTGATGGTGTTCAGGTCTGAGATCTCAAGTGGATTTTGCTTCTTTTCAAGGTGTTTCAGATTTTGGAACCTTGAGGTAATCTGGTGTAGTTATGTTTAAGAGGATCTTAAGTTTGTATCTTGGTTGTACTGTCTTATGTTGTTTCAGTGTCTCTTCTCATTTGTTTAAGTTGGTGTTCGTAGCTAGAACTTGGTGTTGAGTGTCTGGAACCTTATGTTTGACATTGGCTGCTGTGAGACTTTCTTTCGGAGACTTATCCATTGCTGGATATCAACTTGGTAATCCAACCAACAGTTGAAGGGTTCTCACTGTTGCTAGTTTTAGTAACTGGTAGGATTTGAAACGTTGTCAGTTGTCTTCGAATCGGTCTTTCGCTGGCGTTTGCAGCTAACGAGTGCAGCAGTAAACATTGATGTATTAGTCCAGACTGTTTAGGACAGGTTGCCATTTTCACTTTCTCCTGGCTGTTAACCCAATTTCCAGTTGATAGCGATGCAATGCAATCCCACAACCACCACTCGCTATTGTTTATAGAAATTGATGACAAAGAATACAACACGAGCATTAACCTACTGTGTTATGGTAAAATGTTTACAACACAATTACAAACAAATAAGGAGAAGGAGAAAGAAGTGGGGTTTCAAGCTCCATGTCCCTCCTTGTTTGTTGTAGAGCTTTTCTAGCTCTGATAGTGAGTGATGTATCTTTTCACTCTATGTTTTGTTCTGAGATTTTTAATGGGAATTATTTGATGAGCGAAGCCATTCTGTCCATCCAAACCTGTTGATATTCTCTCTCTCTCTCTCTCTCTCTCTCTCTCTCTCTCTCTCTCTCTCTCTCTCTCTCTCTCTCTCTCTCTCTCTCTCTCTCTCTACTTGAAGAGAATAACCTATACATAATCTCTGTGGTTTCTAATGCCGCTTCTTCCTCCCGTCACTATAATCAGCATTAGGCCAAGGCTATTCAACAGTTTCTTCTTGTGTACTGACATACTCAAGGATTATTACCTCACCATCATTATGTCCCCAGGGATCACATTAAAATGTATATTCCCACAGTAAAGAGTAACAATCAGGACAGAATAGAATTCTCATAACCTAGAAAACCAGACATGTACATTTCTCTGATATTAAGTACATGATAATCATACATAATAATTAATCATAATAATGATGCAAGGAGCCTATGTTTTTGGATTTCCTCATGGATTAATGCATAAACTAAAACATAAATTGTTTCCCCCCACTGCTTACAGCAGCATGAGGTTAGTGAATTCTGTGATATATTTTGCCAAGTGCTTCTATTTATAAGAGCATTTCTTATTTATTAGAAATGATTTATGCAGTCTGATAAGTGTTTGGAACATATAATATTATTCCTGGTGTCTATTACCCTTGGTGCGGTGTGACTCAAGGCTTGGTTATATCATGCGTTTACTTTCTTTGTTCTTAAATTTATATTCTCAAACATGGCCATTTCCGAATGGCAATTTCCTAGCATCTTTATGAAAATATTACATGTCTATCACCCCTCTGGGGTGGTTACTAATATGTTAACAAGAAGTTTGTACCAAAATTCGGCACGAGAGTTCAAGTTAAAGATTAGCAATTTAGGAACAAATTTATCCAAAATGAACTGAGTCCATGATATGCCTAAACATTTGTATGTCTCCGCATGGATAAAAAAGGTTCAGAAATGTCCTTAACAGTGAATCTACACTACATAGGATCTTTACAGTTTATAAGCATTATTCGTGAGTTATAGGTTCACAATGCATATAAGAGGTTTTACATAGGAATTATAAATTGGCAAAAACAAGTTCTCTACTATGAAGTATGAATCAGGAGTCTGCTCCCACACTGAGAAGAGTTTCTGAAATGTGCTTCTGAAATGAGTTGAATACTCTCCAGTACACATAATATTTATAGATTATAAGCATTGCTAGTGAGATATAGGTTCACAATGCCTATAAGAGACTTTAACATAGGGATTTGAAATTGTAAAAGTATAGGAAAATTTTTACAGCGTGGCACACACATGTGCTCAGTACTAAAAATCACTCAGACTCTGGTTTACAAGAATTGTTGATTTATCATTCTAACTAATTCTTAATTAAACAATGGTTTATGTACCTTATCAAAATACATGAATATATATTAATAATGTAGATTTAACATACCATTGCTGCAGAGAATGACATATTTTTAGGGCTAAGATCGCCTATCCCCGAAGGAAAAGGCTGATGTGTCTGTCTCCTTTGTCTACACTGACCAAAATGGCTATTATTTTACCTTTGTTTAAAATCTAGCCTGTCTTGGCCAGGTACATGAATCAAACTATGGCCAAAATTTAAACTAATGCCAAATAAATTAAGCTACCATACGGGTTAGTTTTGCTCTGTTTTCTTTTCCCAAAAGTAAGGTACTTAAACAGTAATTATTTGGGATTGGTATTTTTAAGGGCGTCAATGCTAGGAACTGGTAAGGACATTTTATTATACTACACGGCCTAAGGGTGGCAAATAAAAACTGGCACTACGCAATTACGTACGAGTGAAATGTCGATCGTGCTCGGAACAGCTCTGACTAACTAGTCATCCGAATGTAACGGAACGGCTCTGACTAGTTAGTTTTCCGATTGTCCGTCGTGTTCGGAACAGGTATGACTAACTAGTCTTCCGAATGACCTTCGTGTCCGGAACAGGTCTGACTAGCTAGTTTTCCGAATGTCCGTCATGCCCGGAACAGCTCTAACTATTTTGTTTTTCGGGCACAGTGACTAAGCACATGTCTGAAACGAAAGCTCGCTAAGTGGATACCGTCTGCAATCCGACTGTCCCTGGTTTGTGCGGGGAGCGGCATGTAGCGAACGAAAGGCCCAATACACTGAAGTGAGGAATTAAAGCAGCCATGAGCAAGACGTGGCGATTTCCTCGGTGAGCCCAGCACCAGAGCGCTATGTGTCGGCTCTGCAACTAAGGAAGCCGCCCTGGATGGCGGAAAATGCCATGGACTGTCCCTGCCTTCCCTTGAGGGATGATCGTGAAGTCTTCGACCGTTCTAACTTGACCAGCTGGAATGTGGACGGCACCACAAAAGTGAGAGTCTCCCAGGAATGCTAACCTGTTAAAAATGCACGCTAAAGTTGGGTGTGTTGGCCTAAGGGTTTCAGCCCAAGGATGCCTAACCAGACACACCACAATTACATCTGAAAAATCACTCTGGATGAACGCAGAAGAAGAAGAAGAACCCATTTGACGGATTATTGTATTGTATTATATTGTATTGATCTCCAGATGGGTGTATCAGACGCGGGACATCTTGCTTATGATGGAGAGGTTTTCCGGAAGGTTGTTATGGGAGCGAGGTTCTGCAAAGGACATGCTACTGAATGAATGAATGAATTGTATTGTATTGTATTGTATTGTATTGTATTTATACCAAACATTATCCTGTTCAAACCACTTTTTTTTAAATTATAAGCGGAATGCACAATGCATATTCTTATATATATATTAACCCCAACAACCACCCGGTGCTGACTGGTCTATAAAATGTGGATCTAGCACCATATATCCAAAGTGCCTTAAGGCATGTAAAAGAAACCGTTACTTGACATTAAATATAATGGGTGTTTATGGTTTTCTAGCTTATACTTTTACAGGTTTATATTGAGTGAAAGAACTTGAAAATGTTATAAATGTTGAATATCTTGGTCTAATAATAATCAATAGTGGTTTTCTAGCTTATAATTTTACAGGTTTATTATTGAGTGATAGAAATAGAAAATGTTATAAATGTTGAATATCTTGGTCCCATAATAATCAATAGTAGTTTTCTAGCTTACACTTTTACAGGTTTATATTGAGTGAAAGAAATTGAAAATGTTATAAATGTTGAAATCTTGGTCCCATAATAATTAATAGTGTTTAATAATTAATACTGGGGTGCACAAAGAACACACCAATTATCTGCATGAGGCATATCCTGGCGCTACCTACAATGATGGATAGGCATAGGGTCCTTCAGGCCAAATGGTACCTGAGAGTTGCCGCAGACAGGGATCACCCGATGCATGCAGCAATGGAAATGGTTAAGGGTCATAGACTAAGACGCGGCAGGTCCTGGATGGCACGGGCAGAAATTTCTATAAGTCAGGTGTTTGATCTAGAGACCATCAATTGTGAAAGATAGTGGGTTGAAGTTCCGAAAGACATGACGGACTGGCACAATGTAATAATAACACTGGGTCGTGAGTGCAGAGAATGGGCAGCGGGCCGCACTGAGTTTGCAGTGCAACAGCTGATCCAGAGCAACACACATCAAGGTGACATAGTCATCTACACCGATGGGTCAGTGGTGAGAAACAGACGTAGTGGCTGGGGCTTTATTGCAAAGACTAATGGGCGAGTCTTGGAAAAAGAGAGCCTCGCATATGAGACTACGACCTCCAGCATGAGAATGGAGGTGAGGCAGTAACAGCGGCATTCCGGTAGCTAGAGGAGACTACTGTAACACGCGTTATGTTCATTACGGACTCAAAGAGTATGCTTAGCAAGGTGGAGAAAGGAATGTTTTGTGTGGAATGGCTCTCGTCGCTTCAGAGGTCACAGATTGTGAGAATTGTATGGATATTTTGCCCTGGCCATGCGGGTGTACGGGGGAATTAACAGGCTGATAGGCTAGCAGGGAATGCACCTCTTGGTGGTATTTTGCCTATGGACAAGGGGGAGGTGGTCGTGCGCTTGTGGGATGCCATGTCGTATGTCGTCCTTTTCCTCAAATATTATGCCATGGAACTATCATCAGATTAACATACAACATGGATCTTGGCTCATTAAAGAAACGGTGTAATAATGCTTGAAGAACTCTGGCGAACAAGGAAGAAAGTACAATGCCGACGCTTGGAAACGAACATCACCTTTTTAATTCAGGGTTCACAAAACCGTCACATATACTAGGTAGTGTACAAATTAGTGACTCGTGATACCGAGGTGGGAACTAATGTTTTATAACACTAACCTGACATGTAGCCTTGCACTTTCCTATCCGACATTGCTTGCTTGCTTGTGTTCGTTGGCTTGAGCTCCAACGCAAAGTCCTTTATGTCGGATGAAGGCATCCTGTTGTCCAACATCAGTGTGATGTCATACAGGACCTGAGTTTTGCGTGAGTATCCGTTGTCCCGTGTCTGGCTTATTGGTGTGCAGACTGGTGGTTCCTCGCCGTACAGGCAGACACTCTCCGACTTCGGAGGAATCGGCGATCCTACTGACTTTAGCCAGGACCCCGAAAGGACCTGTTGCCCAGGACGCTCGACGAGGACGCGTCAATAGGTCTTGGCCAGTATATAACCCGGCCCTGGTGCCTTGGAAACACCTCTGCGTCCCCTATCCGACATTCAGTAACCTTCTATTCCCATCTATTCCTGCCGATCATGCTAGCTGTCTCCGAATCTGTATGTCTAGCGTTTGCCCGTCGTTTGTAAATCCATGGCGTTCTCCAGATATGTTACTGGCTATCCTTATCCTTGAATGATACTACTGCCATCCTTCCAACTCTCCAGTAGCCGCACTAATCCTTCTCCGAAACGAATACACCACCTTTCACCTTGAATCCAACACAACGTATTCCTTCGTAGTTATGCTGGCGTTCCTGTGACGTATCCTAGTACCCCTTAGTTTTGGTGCATTGTCCACTTCGCTGTCCACTATGGGATTTTCCTTCTGTCCTCTCTGTATAGTGTGCACTAGCTATGTGGCATGGGACCAGGTGGAGAAGGCGGGGCAACAGATTGAGAATCCATATATGGAAAGAATGAGATTGCGGGGGATCGGCAGGGGCTTAGGAAGAATCTCAAAACTGAGAGGGAAGACCAGGAGAACTTTTAATTAGATAGCGGTGGGAACGATTAGTAGTATGACTCTTCGCTGGCTGTTGAACGAGGGGACTGAGCACGTATGGGAATGTCCTGAGTGCGGTGATGTCGGTTCTTAACTTAACTCAACTCAACAACTCTATAGAGTTTTTTTTTTTTTTTTTAAGCATATACGTTTACAGTTCTGTATCGCATGAAAGAAATTGAAAATGTTATAAGTGTTGAATATCTTGGTCCCAAAATACTCACCAGTGGTCACTGTTTAAAAGAAGTCAGGCGGACATTGACCATAGCAATGCAGCGATTAAAAGTGTTAAGAATCTATGGCATAACATCAGCAAAGACATTTCAGTAAATTTTTTTTTTTAGAACACGCATCTTTCCCAAAGCAACCATACGAATATAAGTCATGGACCATTGCGCAATAAGCACTACATAAGCAAAGTGGGGCTTTTGAGCTCACATGTTACATAAAAGTTCTTAGGATTGCATGGATAGGCTGTTCAGCTGTTAAGTGTTAAGGCCTCTGGAGCGTTTTTTTTTGGGTGCTACGGTTTGCTTACGCATTTTCCTCATGTTGAATCGGTAGTGCGTACATGGTTCCGCCGCACAGCTACTGAGTTAAGTGAGTGGAGCGGCACTGTGAGCTGTGGATGTCATTTGGAATGATTTTACACCTGTCCGCGATTGTTTGTATTGTGAACTGTATGTTCAGAAAAATGGCGGCCGTCCGTTTGCTTTAAGTAGCTGATTTTGCCTTATGCAGTAATTTGTGTGCAACTGTTGGTTGTCTAGTGACTGCCGCTTCCGTCGACGATGAACTATAATTTTAGTGGTAGACTGTTGTGTTGACATTCTGGCAGCGGCCTTATCTATGTATGCATATGCGTGCTGTTGGTTTGTCAACTATTGACATGGCACAGTGAGGAGCTTTTTGTGTAATATTCACTGACACGGGAATGGAGAATTATGGGGTGACCCTTGCCGTGAAGTTAAAATCTCGACTAACGACTAACTAACAAGTATATTAGAATATCTGAACATCCAAGTAAACCTGCTCATAAACATATCTGGGAAACTGAAATACTTTGGCCATATTAAACTTTTTAGTACAGTGGTTCTCAACCGGCGGGGAATTCCCCCCCCCCCCCAGGGGGAATGTTAGGGTTTCCGGGGGGGGGGGGGGGGGGGTCAGATTATTTCAATATAGCGTTAATACAAGAACCGATTACTTGATATTGTTTTTCCCTTCATACTGTGCGGTTCTCTACGTTTCGCCCTTCTAAAATTCAACGTATAAAGTAAGTAGATCCCACAAATCATATTTTATGTGGTCGTCTAGACTTGTTTTAGTATGTGCTATTAAATTTAGCTTCCATTATTACGTATACTGTGTAGGGGTGGGGGCGGGATATTTAATTAGGAAATACGAAAGGGGGGAATGACGTTCTGAAAATATGGTGAAGGGGGCACGGGCCAAATATTTAGGTAGGAAATACGAAACGGGGAGGGGGGGGGGTGGGATGACGTTATGAAAATATGGTGAAGGGGATCACGGGCCAAAAAAGGTTGAGAACCACTGTTTTAGTAGCTTGGGGAGAGCAGTGGTTCGTGGAAGAAAAACCTTGGGTTGGCCAGAGCGATATAGGCACCGGATATTACAGGTACCTTGGGCATGAGAATGCAGGAGGCAGAAGCCATGGCAAGGGATCGAGAAACGTTTTCTGCAGGCTGTAATCAGAGCGACGGTCTGCCAGGAAAAAAAAAAGGAAAAAAACCCGCAGCTTTTTTTAACTGTATAGATGATATAATTATGTCTTTAGATAATTGCACCAACGCTCTGCTACCGATGAACTGTGTAGATTATATAATCATGTCTTTTAGACAATTGTGCTAATGACTCGACTACCGATGAACTGAGTAGATTATATAGTCATGTCTTTTAGACAATTGTGCCAATGACTCGATTACCGATGAATCACTCTCTGAAAAAAAAAATAACACCGCGAGACGGGGCGGGAACCTAACAACACCCGGCCATACCAATGCGCGAACCTGTCCAGACATGAAAAACAGCAAACAAGATTAAATGAACACCAAGCCAGAAACGCATAGGAATCAGGAAGAGAAATATGCAGCTCTATTTTCACAAGCAGAAAAGAAACACCATTATCTTTGCTGAAGCTTTCTGAACGACGGATACTCATTATTATGTGAAAAGGGCGGCCGTCTTTACTTTCCAAGATATTTCCCGGTATCCATTGTTGACTCGGTCGATATGGAAGACCAGGTCAGGTCAAATAAATTATCCCCAATACAGAGTCATACCATGACCACCAGACAGGCAGGGGAGCGTAAAGCCACTACCCCAGCTGGTCAAGTTAGAACGGTCGAATACTTCACGGTCAGCCTCAATGGAAGGCAGGGACAGTCCATGGCATTATCCGCCATCCAAGGAAGGCTTCCATAGTTGCAGAGCCGACACATAGTGCCCTGGTGCTGGGCTCACCGAGGGATTAGCCACGTCCTGCTCATGGCTGATTTAATTCCTCACTTCAATCGTGGCGAAGTGGTCAAGCCGTTTGACTCGGGCTCCGAAGGTTGTGGGGTCGATTCCGGGCCGTGTCCTTCGGTTCACGAGTGAAATTTTTTGGAGACTCCAGTGGGTCGTCGCTACAGCTACGGAGTTCGTGCTTTGTGCGACGCTTTCCGCGCTGCGGAAAGAGACCGAGCCATATTGGATAAAACCCGGTGCAATGAAGTCGACCCTGTCGACTTTTAAGCGACTTTTTAAGCGACTACGCTAACTCGTCTCCACAACGTCACAAATAAAACCCTAGTATCAGGGATGGACATGCCATCTAGGGCTCTTTATTTTTGGTAAATTCCACAACTCCAGAATCCCATCTACTTGAGTCAGAGGCGGACACCGTACCTCTAAGCCACTCCGCCCATCGTAGTTGTTTACCGTGTACAGTTTCACCATACGTAACAGGTCATTCCAAACATTTGACGAGTGGCAACAGTTAATAGAAAGAACGAAAGAAAGAAAGAAAGAAAGAAAGAAAGAAAGAAAGAAAGAAAGAAAGAAAGAAAGAAAGAAAGACAGAAAGACAGAAAGAAAGACAGATTGAAAAAAAGAAAGAAAGAAAGACGAGTCGAGTCGAGAATCGACATTACATCACTCGGGACATTCCCTTACGTGTTCCGTTCTCATCTGCAATAGCTAGCGAAGAGTCCCAGTACTAATGGTACCAGTAGCAGTCTGATTATGTGTCCGTCTGACCTTCCTTCGGAGTTTTCAATGACCGCCGGGTTCTCTGGTCACTCCCTGCAGCACCATTCACTCCAAGCCATAAAGATCGAACTATTCTTATTAACTATACTCACGATTCCAAAGCGTCCCGAGAAAGAACCGACTTTAATCAAGTTTACACGCTCGCACGCACGCACGCACGCACACACGCACGAATACACACACACACACACACACACACACACACACATGGGAAGGCTAGATTGCTTAGAGGGAGGAAACTATAACTGGTAGTCACTGTTGAAAGGTTGAACATAGCTAATGATAAACCAAAACTCATAAATGAAGAAACAATGGCTGCTGCCAATGCCTTGGATTAGATCTGCTCGCAAATGTATTGACACGCATGCGCACTGAGCGACTCAGTGAACGCACTCAAGAAGGTGCAGATTGACCTCATACCAGACAAGTGGCTCGACGCACTGAGCACATCGCGATTAGTCAAGCTAACTTTCATCTGTGTACCTAGCACTCATGTATGACAAAAGACAATGAGCGAGCTGATCGGCTGATGAACATGGCGATGATTGAGGTGGGAAGAGCAATGGATGGGCTAGGCATCATCAGCGCTATAAGAGATGTTGGACGAACAGATGACTTTAAGGAAACCTGGAAATCTGCTTCCGTATCTAGAGTGAGGGAGACGGAAGTCGCTAAACATGAACATTTTGTCAAGAGCACAAGACATTTGATTAACCGACACAGAAGTGGTACGATCAGTCGACATACGCTGGCGGAGATGCTCAGGAGAAGGTCGGAGCAGCCATAAACAAGTCCGGAGTAATATAATGATGAGTCGAGTTTAGTCGAGTCGAGTTTAGTCGACGGATCAACATCACGGCACACGGGTACAACCCATAACATAAGTGCTTCGTTCTCCTCCTAACTCAAACCTGAGTCTGAGAAGCTCAGCTCAATGCACGAACTCCGTAGCACCGGCGAGGATCCTGAAATACTTTGGGTAGATTTTTAACTCGAAATTTTGCCTGGGCAGCGCCGTTAGGCTACTCTTTTTCGATTTACAACTGCGAAGGGAATTTTTACGTGCGCAACAATACACACGGGCGTCCGATCTCACTACCCAGAGATCAGGGGAAATTTATTGCTAGAAGTCCACGAATAAAGATCCCGGTAATCACCGGGGCTTGAACCCGGGACCTCCAGTACTCGAGGCGGACACCATACCTCGAGACCACGCAGCCCCCCCCCCCCCCCCCCGATAATATAATGATGATTCTTATTAATCACTAATCATAAATGAAGAACGAAATTAATGATAAACCAAAACTGCGAGCTGATGTCGTCATTTTAAGGAGGCAGGTTCGAATCCCCGTGTGCTTATAGTTTTCATTTGTTTTCCCGTTCGTGAATCGCTTGCTCGCTTTAACTCAAGCGTAATACATACGCGTGCTACTAGTTTTAGCGCCCTGGACTGATTTTTGCGTGTGGATTAACTTCCCTTATTACCAGTGTCCCTCGCCATTCGATGAATCCAATCCAACTTCAGGGGTTTCAAATATTATATTATCTCTTGCGCCTCTTAATCCGTACTTCTTTTCTATGCATTTATGAACGCCTATCAATACTTGTCAATTTATTTCTCGTGCCATTTAGTGGTCAAAGAAAGAATCAAATGACAAGGCTGTTACTGACATTGAGTATAAAAAAGAGTACGAAGCAAGATTAAACTATACATTCGCTATGAACATTGCGGATTTGTATAGAGGACGGGCACAAAGAATGTCATATATATATTTTCGGGACACTTAGAAAGGGCGTTGGAGGTGAAAAACAATATGTACCTGGCTTCATACACTGCTCAGAATAGTTTAACAATATGAAACATGAGGAAGCACTCAAACTACCAAAACAATTCAACTATGATGGCAATGATAAGCGAACAATAAAGAGCTTAAGTTAGTAGCAAACAGCATCAAGCAGAATCCACAACCATTGAGGAATATTTCAGTACATAAAGAAGGCTGTCAGACAAAGACGTGTACTGTTGTCTTTAAACAATGAGAATATAATGAGATCTACAGAAAATATGTCAGGGATCCCAGCACGCGGTCAGTATAAATAACTTTGCTATGCCGATGACATCATCTTCATAGCAACATGTCAGAGGGAGCTAGAGAGTTAGTTAAGTTAGTTGCATATCCTTTACAGGACGTTGCAGTCAACCCTAGTATTTTTTGACTGTTTGTTATTTCTGGGCAAGTTTACGTTCACTAATTTCCCATTGCTTTCTGAACGACCGACACCCATACCATTTTTATTCATTAAAAAAAACTAACGCAAGACGGTCTGCGCCAAATCCCCCACAGTTGAGTTGAGTTGAGTTGAGTTAAGAACCGACATCATTGCACTCAGGACATTCCCATACGTGCTCAGTCCCCTCGTTCAACAGCCAGCGAAGAGTCATACTACTAATATTTCCCACCTCTACCTGATTAAAAGTTCTCCTGGTCTTCCCTCTCAGTTTTGAGATTCTTCCAGAACCCCTGCCGATCCCCCGCAATCTCATTATTTCCACATATGAGTTCTCAATCTGTTCCTCCGCCTTCTCCACCTGGTTCCACAAGCACACGACCACCTCCCCCTTGTCCATAGGCAAAATTCCACCAAGAGATGCATTCCCTGCTAGCCTATCAGCCTGTTCATTCCTCCGTACACCCACATGACCAGGGCAAAATATCCATACAATTCTCACGATCTGTGACCTCTGAAGCGACGATAGCCATTCCACACGAAACATTCCTTTCTCCACCTTGCTAAGCATACTCTTTGAATCCGTAATGAACACAACGTGTGTTGCGGTGGTCTCCTCTAGCCACCGGAATGCCGCTGTTACTGCCTCCACCTCCATTCTCATGCTGGAGGTCGTAGTCTCATATGCTGTGTTTCGAACGCGGTATGCGGGATTACGAACTGCGTCCGTAACCACGTCGCCACGTAATAGGCCGAGAGTTAGTAGAAATCTGAATAAAACTGGGCCTCAGATTGAATAATAAGAAGACTGAATTATTGGTAATATCACCGGGGCGGATCGTGTCTGAATATACAAATAAAGTCAATGGTAGATTGTGTCCGCCTAGTTCGCTGGCTTTTAACTCGAGCGTAGTCCATTCACGTGCTACTTCTTCAAGTGCATAGGACTGGCTTTAGCGTGTGGATTAGCTTTCCCTGTTACTAGTGTCCCTGGCCATCGAGTGAACTCACACCGACTTCTGAGGTACTTGTAATTTACGTCGCCAAGTCAAGGGAAAAAGTCAACATTTTAGTCCAACTGACCGGTGTAGGGGTTGAACCGACTAGCTCGGCATGGTTAAGTACGCGCGCTCTTATCCATTCGACCATATGGCCTCTAATCTTAATGTTATTGTCTTGTCCATGCTGTTCTTCAATTCTTGTGTGATTCCAGTGCTAACGTATGGATGTGAGAATTGGAAATCAACGGTAGCTTTAGAAAAAAAATTAGACAATTTTGAGAACAAATGTCTTAGAAGAATTCTAAACATCCAGTGGACAGATTTCAAAACCAATGCGCAAATGAGACAAGAGACTAAGCAAGATATTGTATCCAATTTTATAAGAAAACGCCGTTGGAACTGCCATGAGATGGATACGAGAAACAGAGCAAGTGTGTAAAACGATGTCACTAAGACACGAGTTGAGAAATCAACCGAACACCGGGGCACAAGTGGGCGGAGTTAATGTGGTCACATGACTGCGCCCAGGCCTAAGACCGGAAAACGTGTGTTCGTCAGATGGAGCTGAGACGTGAAAGAGACAGGTCGATATGAAAGTGTTTGAGAGAGTTTTGAAAGATTGAGGTCAGCTGAGACGTAGTTCGACAGCTAAAGAACGTTCCAGTTGTAGAAGGCTGTGATTGAAAAGCAACACACTGAAGCTGACGCCTGACAATGGCCAGTAAACGCCGACCAGTGGTGGCGAGATAGCCGACACAGTTTTGTTAACACTGCGACAAGAATGGCGGGCAGAGACAAGCCATGACAAAGACTGGTTGGTCACAAGTGATATGCTTGAGTAGATAGAAGTGTTAAGAACGTTTACAAGTGAATTATACAATCTATAATGTTCATCAACTAAGGGTACCACTGACGATTAGATGTACCATGCATTATATAGCATTATATATTTGTAGTCAGTGGGTGTGTTGGTCATACGCAGAACGCTGAACGGCAGGAAGCCGGCGGTGTATGACAACCACGGTGATAACTGTTCTACAATAAAAGTGACTGTGTTAAGGACGCATCGGACTTGTTGAGTTGTATGCATAATAGATCTGTGATTCGTAACGAGTTTGCACGAGCCATAATTAATATTTCACCGTGGGCCCAAATTTCCAAAAATGTCTCAGTTTTTTTTTTGGGGAGTGAAATTAAAACCCCGTTGTCTCATAAATGAAATTAAAAAATTTGGGCGTTAGCGGGAACCCAAAAACACCCCAAACCGTTACAGGTGATGGCGATTACGCTAGACTTGGGCCCACAATAAAGAATTCGCGGATTTAGTTGGGTACCCGGCCCCCTGGCGAAAATTCCTTTCCTGTTGGCGAGGGCGGGGTTTTTTGGGAAAAGGGCCCCCCCCTACAACAGCTGAAGTTTCTGACCGGGTGTTGGCGGGGAAATTGGGTCTACGAGACTTTGGAGAGATAGAAGTAGTTTTTTTCTAGTTTCCCCTCAGAAACAAAAATTTCATTGATGGGAGACGGATGCAAAAAAAAAACACCCGGGAGGCAGACTTACATTAAAAACAGATGTGCCGCAGGAAAAAAGACAGGGCAAACAGAACCCACTGACGACCTATAGACGGATGGACGGACAGACAGATGGATGGATGGAAAGGACGGACGAATTTAATTTAATGAACGGACCCGGCAGAAGGACGGAGGGGTTTGGGCAGAGATGGACAGCGAGATTTCAGAGTGCAAAAAGGGAGACAACCAAATTTCAAATAGAACAATTTTCATACAGAAAGTAAGACAGACTGTTTTTTACCACTGGAGAGTGGTTCGTCCAGCACGATAAGTAACCCACCCAAATTTTTCGGATAAATGTGGTA
>JACEFZ010016919.1:0-11027 GCA_014155875.1 Cepaea nemoralis | reverse complement strand
CATTTGTTCCATGTACAAATGTCAAACAAACACTTTATTTGAAAAGGCTTAACCCATGCCGGCCCATCTTAAAATTTCTATGATACGGTAATGTCATTGTATCACCGCTCTGCTATATTGTCACTCTCTCTCTCTCTCTCTCTCTCTCTCTCTCTCTCTCTCTCTCTCTCTCTCTCTCTCTCTCTCCTCTCTCTCTCTCTCTCTCTCTCTCTCTCTCTCTCATATGCAATGCGCATGCCACATTAGAGGAATCAAACCTAGGTTACTCACAGTAGTATGCTGGTGTGCTGTCACTCTACAAAATAGATAAATGATAGGTAACATCAGATGTGGACAAGCTCAGTTTTTTCCAGAAAACGACGACACCAAATATCCAGCATGTTACAGTGACAAGTCTTCATCAAAACAAATACAATAACAGGCAAAAACAGAAAAGACACTAAACTGACTACATGAAGTTTGTAATAGGAGCAGTAGTGGTTAGTGTTCTTTTTTGCCAAGACAGTGGTGCATGTTCAATCCCCAACACTAGCAGGATTGTATGGATGGAGTCGACATAGGCTCAAACATGGGTATCAGGTGATTTTCAGAATTGTCATAGACACAGTTTAAGGATACTTACATGGGCACAGTTTGAAGACACATAGACACAGTTTATGGATACTTACAAAGGCACAGTTTGAAGACACATAGACACAGTTTGAGGATGCATGAACAGTGAAGATACTTATATAGACACAGTTTGAGGATGTATGAACAGTTTGAAGATACTTACAGAGACACAGTTTAAGGATACTTATATGGACACAGTTTGAATAGACATGGTTTCAAGATACCTACATAGACAAGGTTGAGGATACTTACACAGAAACAATTTGAGGATGCATGAACAGTTTGAAGATACTTACATAGACACATTTTGAGGATACTTACATAGACAAAGACTTACATAGACAAACTTTGAAGATACTTATATTGACTCAGTTTGAAGATGCATAAACACATTTTGAGGATACTTTCATTAGACACAGTTTGAAGATACTTATATTGACTCATTGAAGATTCAAAAACACATGTTGAGGATACTTATATAGACACGGTTTGAAGATACTTATATTGACTCAGTTCAAAGATTCATAAACACACTAAAAAGGCCACAATTTCCAGTGCATATAATTCAAATATTCTGACTGATCACTTTAATCTTTCTGTATTCGTTTTGAATATTTATGATCCCATACAATTATATCAGTCAGCTTATGGTCAGTAAATTGTGTCTAATAAAAATAATTACAAAATGAAAATGCTTTCACATACCGTTGTTGAATATAGCAAATGTATTCTTGTTTGTTTTTTCTTTTCAAGCATTCATTCTTTGTTAACATCTAGACGTGTGTTATGAAGGCATTACAAGTTACATAACAATGTTTGTAAGGCTGACATTTTGTTTGTGAGTGCCTCTTGTTTCAGCAGTTTTTGTTTTTTTTAAATATCACATGTGGCTTTTGTAGATAAGTATGGGATACCTGTAGTGTCATGTTTAACAATCATGCATAAATAGTAACAAGTGAGTGTGTGCTTCTGTTATATTCAGGTTATTTTTCTAAGCCATTGTAAATATTCATTAATACAAAGTTATTATTGCTATATGAAGATAATGTGAATTGTTACCATATTATCATTCTATTGATTATTATTATTATTATTATTATTATTACTAGAGTGTAGACTTCAAAAATAAACGTGTTTTATATAAACTGAAAATTTTCATTTCTGTTTAAATCTCTCTAAAGATATTTTTTGGGGGAAAAAATGTATTTGCTTTCGCTTAGTTTAAACTCAAGCCTAATCCATACCTGTGCTATTCCTAGTGCACTGGACTGATTTTTGTGTGTGGATTATCTTTCTCTATTACCATCAGGCGTATCGCTCAGATTTCTGAGGTACTTGTAATTTACGTTCCCAAGTCAAGGACGAGAAGACAAAATCTTAGTCCAATTGACTGGTGTAGGGATTGAACCATATTTTTGTAGATAAGTTAAAGATTTCCAGCATGGGAATGGAGATGGAGGCTGTAATGGTGGCGTTCCGATGGAGGGAGAGTAATACAGAACGACCTGTTGTCTGCGACAGACTCATGAAGCACGCTGTAGGATAGAAGCTGGTAAGTTCTGTGTGGAATGGCCTCTTCTTCATTGCTTGCATATCCTTTACAGGTCGTAGCAGTCAACTTCAGCTTTTTGGCCATTTGTGATTCCTGGGCAAGTTTACATCCAGTAGTTTGCCATTGCTGTCTGAACGACTGGCACTCATACCATTGTATGGAAACCAACACAAGGCTGTCTGCTGCCAAGTCACCTACAGCTGTGTTTGGAACATGGTATGCTGGATTACGAATTGCATTCGTAACCCCTTCACCACAGAGCCAACATGCAGTGGAGTGGTTTGCATCCATCAAAAAGACGAAGGTCAAGAGAACATGGATTTTCTGCCTAGATCATGTGGATGTGCAAGGAAATGAACAAAATAACAGGAAATTAACTAAAAGGAAAATAAACAAAAGTAAAGGAAATGAACAGACTGATAGACTAGCTGCTGCCACTCCTTTGGGTTGATGTGGTGAAGGCTCTCTGGTATCCAGGGGAAAGTGCAGCAAAACAAAGGGCCCACATCAAAGGAGGTTGATTCAGCTGGGAGTGAGCAGAGGGTCTGGGCGACACTCCCTGCAGGCAAAGGTTTAATCTGGCTACTATTGGTAACATCAAGATGAGAATTTTTCATTGGCTGCAGAACAAGGGAATAGAGCACGTGTGGAAATGCCATGAGTTCAATGATACAGGTTCTTGATTTCATGTTTCAAGTGAAATAATTTACAAATGTTGGTTGGTTGTGATTCCTTTGGAAGACTAAGTTGTAACTTTGAGGCCCAGTGCATTGACAAAGAGGTCATGGAACCAACTTATATTTATCAAGAGTAAGGGTTGTGTAGAGACTTTTCTGCCGAGTCAGTACCAAAGTACCGTCTTCACATTTATCGGAGTAGGGTTGTGTAGAGACTTTTCTGCCGAGTCAGTACCAAAGTACCATCTTCACATTTATCAGAGTAAGGGTTGTGTAGTGACTTTTCTGCCAAGTCAGTACCAAAGTACCGTCTTCACATTTATCAGAGTAAATCAAATCAACTTTAATAGGGTCACAAAGAGTAAAGGTTGTGTAGTGACTTTTCTGCCGAGTCATTACCAAAGTACCGTCTTCACATTTATCGGAGTAAGGGTTGTGTAGTGACTTTTCTGCCGAGTCAGTACCAAAGTACCGTCTTCACATTTATCGGAGTAAGGGTTGTGTAGTGACTTTTCTGCCGAGTCAGTACCAAAGTACCGTCTTCACATTTATCAGAGTAAGGGTTGTGTAGAGTCTTTCTGTCGAGTCAGTACCAAAGTACCGTCTTCACATTTATCAGAGGAATGGTCGTGTAAAGACTTTCTGCAGAGTCAGTACCAAAGTACCGCCTTCATATTTATCAGAATAAGGGTTGATTATTTGGTTGTTTCGGGATTTGAAATTTAAATATTGAGCTCAACCCACTACTGGCAACGTCGTGATCCGGGGCTTGTTTCCGGATCCGGTCAGGGATGTGCACTACTGACGAGCTCAAACGAGGGCGAAACTCGAGAATAAGGGTTGTTTAGAGACTTTCTGCAGAGTCAGTACCAAAGTACCATCTTCACATTTATCAGGGTAAAGGTTGTGTAGAGACTTTCTGCCGAGTCAGTACCAAAGTACCGTCTTCACATTTATCAGGGTAAAGGTTGTGCAAAGATTTTCTGCCGAGTCAATACCAAAGTACCGTCTTCACAGGAACTGTGACGCAGGGTTTTCACTTTCCCTCTCCAAGCTCAGAAACCGGTGGGGCATGCAAGACCAGCACTGCAGCTTCACATCTAAGGAGAGGCTAATTAGGATGTAACTAGGTTATCATTCAGCACAGACTGGCTGAGATTACACCGAGGGTTTTTTGTTTGTTTTTTCATGCTGTTGCTTTGAACTCAAGCATAGTCCATAAACATGCTACTACTTCTAGTGCTTCGCACTGATATTTGTGTGTGGATTAGCTTTCTCTATTACCAGTTTCCATTGCCATCTGGTGAACCCACTCAGATTCAGAGGTACTTGTATTTATATCCCCAAGTCAACAGGTTATTCCAACTGACTTATGTAGGAGTTGAACCCACTATCTCTGCATCAGCACACCGGATGTTAAAGAAATAACATTCTTATCCATTCAGCCAAGCTGACCTCCAAAACTGGATTTGTAATGCATTCTCCACAGGTTTTAGGTACATCATTGTCAACAGATCCCAACCCAATGCCCAGGTCATAGTTATTTCATTGTCACTAGACCCCATCCCATTGCCCAGGTCATAGTTATTTCATTGTCACTAGACCCCAACCCATTGCCCAGGTCATAGTTATTTCATTGTCACTAGACCCCATCCCATTGCCCAAGTCATAGTTATTTCATTGTCACTAGACCCCATCCCCATTGCCCAGGTCATAGTTATTTTATTGTCACTAGACCCCATCCCATTGCCCAAGTCATAGTTATTTCATTGTCACTTGACCCCATCCCATTGCCCAGGTCATAGTTATTTCATTGTCAATAAACCCCAACCTAATTCTCTGGTCATCGTTATTTTATTGTCATTTATTTGTCAACCGGGATTTTTTTCACATGGACTTCTAGTAATAAAATGTCCCCTGGTCTCTGGGTAGTGAGATCAGACACCGGTGTGTATTGCTGTGCACGTAAAATATCCCTTGGCAGTTGGAAATCGAAAAAGAGTAGGCTAAAGGCGCTGCCAGGGCAAAATTTTGAGTTAAAAATGTACCCAAAGTATTTCAGGATCCTCGCCGGTGCTATGGAGTTTGTGCACTGAGCTGAGTTTCTCCAAACTCAGGTTTTAGTTAGGAGGAGAACGTAGCAATTATGGGTTACACCCGTATGCCGTGATGTTGATCCATCGACTAATCTAAACTATTTTATTGTCAACAGATCCCAACCCAATGTCCAGGTCATAGTTATTTCATTACCAGCAGATCCCAACCTAATGCCCAGGTCGTAGTTATTTCATTGTCAACAGATCCCAACCCAATGCCCAGGTCTTAGTTATTTCATTGTCAACAGATCCCAACCCAATGCCCAGGTCTTAGTTATTTCATTGTCAACAGATCCCTACCCAATGCCCAGGTCATAGTTATTTCATTGTCAACAGATCCCAACCCAATGCCCAGGTCTTAGTTATTTCATTGTCAACAGATCCCAACCCAATGCCCAGGTCTTAGTTATTTCATTGTCAACAGATCCCTACCCAATGCCCAGGTCTTAGTTATTTCATTGTCAACAGATCCCAACCCAATGTCCAGGTCTTAGTTATTTCATTGTCAACAGATCCCAACCCAATGCCCAGGTCTTAGTTATTTCATTGTCAACAGATCCCTACCCAATGCCCAGGTCTTAGTTATTTCATTGTCAACAGTCAACAGATCCCAACCCAATGCCCAGGTCATAGTTATTTCATTGTCAACAGATCCCAACCCAATGCCCAGGTCTTAGTTATTTCATTGTCAACAGGTCCCTACCCAATGCCCAGGTCTTAGTTATTTCATTGTCAACAGATCCCAACCCAATGCCCAGGTCTTAGTTATTTCATTGTCAACAGATCCCTACCCAATGCCCAGGTCTTAGTTATTTCATTGTCAACAGATCCCAACCCAATGCCCAGGTCTTAGTTATTTCATTGTCAACAGATCCCTACCCAATGCCCAGGTCTTAGTTATTTCATTGTCAACAGATCCCAACCCAATGCCCAGGTCATCGTTATTTCATTGTCCACAGACTTCAAATCGTCTTTTTCTTCTATGCATTCATCCGGAGTGTTTTTTCAGATGTGATTGTGGTGTGTCTAAGTTATGCGCCCGTAGGCCAACACATCCGGCTTTAGCGTGCTTTTTTGACCAGGTAGCATTCCTGGGAGACTCCCACTTTTGCGGTACCGTCCACAACCCAGCTGGCCTAGTTGGAACGGTCCAAGACTTAACGGTCATCCCTCAAAGGAAGGCAGGGACAGTCCATGGCATTTTCCGCCATCCAGGGTGGCTACCATATTTGCAGGGCCGACACATAGCGCCCTGGTGCTGGGCTCACCAAGGGAATCGTCACGTCTGCTCATGGCTGCTTTAATTCCTCACTTCATTATATTGGGCATTTCGTTCGCCCCGGGCCGTTCCCGCACAAACCAGACTTGTCTGCATCCACTCAGCGAGTTTTCCGTTCGGACATGTGCTTGTCTTTGTGCTCGACAGAACTGTTCCAGACACGGCGGACGTTCGGAAAACTATCTAGTCAGAGCTGTTCCGAACAAGAGCGGCATTCGGAAACTAGGTAGCTGTTCCTAGCACGAGGGAAGCATTTCCGGTCGCGAAAGACATTTCACTCGGACGTAATTGCGTAGTGCCGATTTTTATTTTGCCGCCCGTAGTCTGGCACTTCCGTCTTCAGCGGGCATTTTTAATGAGATTAGCCTTCCTCGGGTTTCGAGACAAGTTAGACTCTTATTTCGACTTCCACACAGCAAGCTTTTGCTTCGGGCTGCCACGTAATGGATTCGCAAGCCAAGCGTTCCATTTCGTGTCAACGAGACAGTTTTCCCCTTGACTGCACTCACTCCATGAGTACGGTTACAGACATTCATAGGAACGTGCGACCGAGGTGTTTTTCCACCTTTAGTACTCGCTCACGAGGTAGGCTACATGTGCTGCCGGCTCAGCACCTTACCTCCGTGCGTCTGTGGGCGAGAAACGGCCAGGCTCTCTCATCCCGGGATCCCTCATATCCCCCAGCTAAGAGCCATCGAACGAGTATCTACACCAAGCATGCTCAGCACCTCACCTCAATTTTGATGTAGGTATTTGTCGGCTAGGCTCTCATATCCGAGGGTTTATGGCTTAGAGACGTTTAGCCATACCCCTCGGCTGAGAGCCTTAGAGGTTGTGCCCGGACTGAGATTATTGGCATCGTTCGCCTGATTTAGACTGCTATCCTCAGTCTACCTGCAGAGCAGCAGGTTGTGTCTCTCTTAGTCTGGTCCCTATCCAAAGAGCTGTCCAATGTGTAGTTAATATCCATCGGCATAGCGCTTGGGGTCAGTGGGACACTCAAGCTCCCCCACCACGGCAAGGTGGAGACACATCGGGGGAGAAATCAAGTCTTACCGATTTCATTTCCAATAGTTACAAAATTAGCTACATGTTCTTTACAGGACGTTCCAACCCACCCCAGCATTTATTGTCTGCTAGTGATTTACTAGGCAAATGTAGTTTAATACTGCAGCCTACCACGCATGTCGTAAGAGGCAACTAAGGAGGCTTGATGGTTCCGTCGCCCTGCTACTGAGTGAGTGCGTGGTGCGACACTGTGAGCTGTGAGTTTCGTGTGAAATGCTTTTGAATCTGCCCGAGGTTTTTTGGAACGTGACTGCATGTTCGGAGCGATGGCAGATGGCTATGTCCCAGAGTTGACCAGTTCTTGCCTTATGCAGAAATGCGTGGCTTCTGGGCTTCTGGTTGACTGCCACTGCCATCGACGATGAACTGTATTTCGTGGACTGTGTGGGTGAACATCTAGGAAACATCCAGATGGGAAAATGACTGCCGATTCCATCAGAAATGAACTGGGTGTTTTGTGGGGGACTATTGTGTTGACATTCTGGCGGTGGCATTATGCACAGTGTACCTGTGCGGGCTGTTGTTTGTCAAGACTCCTGTCTTTTCCACTTTTCACATTGGGCAGTGGGGAGCATTTTGTGTGATATTCACTGGCACAGGAACGGAGCATAATGGGGATGACCCGTTGCTGTGAAGTTGGAACTGTGACTAACTAACTAACTAACTAGTTTAATACTTTGCCATTGCTTTGTCAATAGTCTCCAACCCTAATCCCCGCTAAATATTCACATTTGTTACTTATGGCTGGGAATTCTGGTCAAAAGTGGTAAACAAGCAAGAGAACCATTGACACCTTAGAAATTGAGGGGTTTTTTTTTTTTCCAGAAGAATGATTAAAGTATCATGGACAAAAAAACAAATCAGTGATGTATTTGATTTTGAAAGAGGTTAAGACACAAATAAAGCTTGTCAGAGACACCACAAAGCTTCAGACAACATTCTTCTTCTTCTTCTTCTTCTTCTTCTTCTTCTTCTTCTTCTTCTTCTTCTTCTTCATGTTTTCCTTTGATTTAAATGTGATTATCTGCAATGTTATCCCCTATATGAATTTCACTTTTTTTTTCCAGCCCACTCAGTGGTCCATAGAGTTTATCTTTCATTGTTGCTTCTCTAGGCCAGAGGGTTTGCCTAAATATGTCGTATGTTGGGCAGTTTTGGAGTATGTGATCTGCTGTATGGGTGCCAATCCACATGTGCACATACATCGCTATTTCGCCAATCTTGAATTTTGTATACATGATACATGTGGTTGCGTAATCTAGTGTGTTCTGTTCTGAAGCGCAAACTAATTATTTGTTCTGGTCTGTCCTTAAAGTGGTACCCGTTTTGAGCTGGTATTGGCGGCTTTCTGACTGATTTCATCATTCTTTTCTTTTGATGGTATGTAACAGTCACATAAGGATCCACTGTATCGTGACCTTACGCTGGCTGACGAGTTCACAAAGTAGTGTCCGTAGAACTGGCAATTTTCCAGACTGGAATGCCTTAAAAAGTGATTTTGCATCTGTTAATAGCACCACAGGCTGTGTTCCTTGGTTGGTATTCAGTAATGATTATGTTGCTTGAATGCCTGGATTTCTGCATCATAATTATATTCAACATAAAAAATACCGACATAACGGCAGTACTTCCCTGTTGGTACTCTGGTCATGTCTCTAGTATTGTTTGGGTTTTCTATGTACACCCCGTCTCCTCCATTTCGAACAGCATTTTGTGCTTACCCATCTGCGCAGACTCGGATCCAGAGGTCCTGTGGGTATCATTAAGGTGTCATCAAGGAAACAAGAGTGGCTGCTCTGCGTTGTACATCGTTCTGTTCTTCTGTGTCGAATATTCCGTTCACTTTTCTTATTTTTTTTCTCTTTTTTTTTTTGGATTGATTGATTGATTGATTTGGGAACCGACATCACAGCATTCGGGACATTCCCATAAGCGCTCCGTCCCCATCCTCAGCAGCCAGCGAAGAGTTCCAACACTAATAGTTCAAGTAGCAATCTGATTATATGTCCGTCTCGCCTTTCCTCCGAGCGCCGAGCGTCGGCCAGATCCCCTCGTCACACCTCGTTGTCTCATTCTTACCAGACCATGGTGATCCATCTGCTCCTCCGAGGTGTACACGTGCTCCCACAAGGCCGCAACCACGTCTGCCTTGTCATGCATCAATACTCCACCAAATTTTGCCGAGCCAGCCAATCTGTCCGCCTGTTCATTCCCCAGCACACCGGCATGCCCGGGAGAAAAGATCCAGGTGATGCTTACTACCCGTGACCTCCGAAGCGAAGCAAGCCACTCTGCACGAAGCCTGCCTGTTCTCACCCTTCTCAGCATGCTTTCTGAGTCAGTTACAATCACAATGTGTGTATGTATCGTGTTTTCTATCCAGCGGAAAGCTGCACTGACCGCCTCCACCTCCATTCTTAAGTTAGATGTAGTGTTATCATACGCCAGGCTCTCCTGCACAAACGCCGACCATTAGTTTTTGCCAAGAACCCCCAGGCACTTCTCCTACCTCTCAACACTGACCCATCCGTGTAAATAATCACATCACCCGGGCGAGAATTGTCCTGAATTAGTTGCTGAATTTGTAGTGATAGTCTATGTTCCTAAAACCAGTTCGTTCTTGGATAGTTTTCATGGGGAATACCAACTATGGGCAGATCAGTGGTTTCTCTGCAGAGTCGTTGGCCTGGTGGATAAAACTGATTCTTTTCAACCGCTCCATAGCTAGATTTTCAAATCTGTTCTTCATAAGGTGGCCTGGCATGCTGATGAACTTTCCGCTTGCATTAGCGTTTACGTATCTCTGCGCTTCTCACTACCCGTGTCCTCCCCCATCTTCTCCATCCCAACTATAGAGGTTGATCTTAGCAGAATGGGTGTTGGTCAGTGAACATGATTGTAACGAGTTAATAAATACCTGTTATTGACACAAGAGGCCAACTATTGGGTCCAGTCGCAAAGCATAGAGAATTGTGCCCCAGTGGGGGATAAAGAATGAAAGGAGAATATTGCCATGAGGTTAAGGAACTGATACAATTGCTCATATTCTGAACCACTGCACTGCGATTTTGGATTACCAGTTTCCATTATCTTCAAAATCCCACACTCAGCCTTTCCTTCTCAGAGAAATCATCGGTGCCCTGTTTCACAACAGCGTCGATTATTTAATAAATAAACAGCATAATACAGGTCAAGTTTGATGTTTCTGTAGAATAACATAATATATGTAAGGGACACTCGGTCCTCGGTTTGCATGGAGTTTTCTTTGTGTTTCTTCGTGTATATACGTTGAATCTGAGATATTGGAAACAAGAGAGAGAGAGAGAGAGAGAGAGAGAGAGAGAGAGAGAGAGAGAGAGAGAGAGATGAAACAGATCAAGTATGTCTTTCAATTCAAAGAAATTAGGCTTGACACCCTCCTTATATGAGTTGTACAACCACAAGGAAAAAGCGCGAACAATGTTTTCGTGAAAATCGCTCTTATTTTGTTGCACGGACACATTAAGTAGGTGCAGATACGCTTACGTTGAATTGGCAAACAGATAGACAGGTAGGTAGGTGGATAGGTAGGTAGGTAGTTAGGTGGGTGGGTAGGTAGGTAGGTAAATAAGTGGTATGTAATTATGTAGGTGGGTCAAAAACAATAAAAGGAAAAAGGGAAATGGCAGGAATCTTATAAAAATAGCACACAGTAAGTAAAGGGAGATAGTAGAAAAATAAGTAAATAGGTAGGTAGATATTTT
>JACEFZ010016918.1:0-42777 GCA_014155875.1 Cepaea nemoralis | reverse complement strand
TAGAAAAATTATCTCGTCCTAGTTTCTACTCCGCGTTATTTAGTTCCCCTTATTTCGTTTTCTTGTGGTTCCAATGACGGGACTTTGTAGTTATACTATTCTCAGATTTTCGCACTGCTTCCTTCCAGCCCCTTTTCCCCTCTTCTTGATATGCTGGACTCTACCTTGATCTCCATCAAAGCTCCGTATTAGTGATTCTGTCATACTATTTTAGTCGTTCTGTATTGCCAAGGCGCCAATCTTTTAGTAGTGTTCAGCTCTCTCTCTCTCTCTCTCTCTCTCTCTCTCTCTCTCTCTCTCTCTCTCTCTCTCTCTCTCTTTTCTCTCTAAATTGGAAAGGGGAATGTTGTGGTGGAGATGTGGGCGTGGGTGGGGATATGTGGGGGGGTATGGGGGAGTGTGTGGGGATGTGTAAAATGGGTTGGGTGTGTGGGGGGGGGAGATAATGTGGGGTGGGGATGTTTTTGGATGAGAGATGTGTGTATGGGTGGGTGGGAGAGGTAATGGTTGGGTGTGGGATGTGCGGGTGAGTGAGGGATGTGTATGAGAGTGGGAGATGTGTGTTTGGCTGGGAGGCTGGGGTGTGTGGGTGTGGGTGGGTAGGTGGGGGATGTGTGTGTTGATGGGTGGGTGGGAGATGTGTGGGTGTGAGTGTTTGAGGGATGAGTACGTGGGTGGGGAATTTGTGGATGGGTGGAGTATGTGTATGGGTGGAAAGATGTGTGTGGGTAGGATATTTTTGTGGGTTGGTTGTGGGAATGTGTGTGTGGGTGGGGGTGTGTGATTGAGGGATGAGTGGTTGGGGGTGAGTAATTAAGGGTGTGTAGGTAGATGGGTGTAGAATGTGTGGGTGGGTGAGTGTGTGTGTGGGTTGGGGGATGGGTGTGGGATGTGTGTGTGTGTGTGTGTGTGTGTGTGTGTGTGTGTGTGGGTGGGTGGTGTATGTGTGTGTGTGGGTGGTATATATGTGTATGTCGTGTATGTGTGTGTGGGTGGGTGGTGGAGATTGTGTGGGTGGGAAGGGATTGTTGGATGGGGGAGATTGTGTGGGCGGGGGATGTGTGTGTGGATGGGTGCAGAATGTATGTATGGGTGGGTGCGGGATGTGTGGGTTGGCAGGGGAAGTGTATGTGGGTGGGGGAATGTGTGGTTGGGGGATGTGTGTTTGGCTGAGTGGTTGGAGGTGTGTGGGTGGGTATAGGATGTATGAGTGGGTGACTGTGTGTGGGTTGGGGGATGAGTGAGAGACGTGTGTATAGGTTGGGAGATGTGTGTAGGTAGGGGATGTGTGCGTAGGGGATGAGTGGGTGGGTGCATATATTGTGCCGGGTGTGTGTGTGGTTGGGGTTGTGTGTGGGGGTGGGGGTGTGGTGGATGTGTGGTGGTTGGGGAATGTGTCTCGTAACATGGTTATATGCATTGTTTATGTTTACAACATACATTTGATATTTTTTTTTCTGTGTAAATGTATCATGCACTATTGTTGAACGAAAGATGAGTGATTGGATGGGCCGAATGTAAGACAGGCCTGCATGCCCAATTTGTAACCCTTCGAAAATAAGGATCAATCAATCAATTAATCAATCAGTCAATCAATCAATCAATCAATCTCACTTTTTCTCTCTCCTCGCTCTCTCTCTCTCTCTCTCTCTCTCTCTCTCTCTCTCTTTCTCTCTCTCTCTCCCTCTCTCCTCTATCTTGTTTTGCATATCATTTTTCTTTACAGGACGTCGCAGTCAACACCAGCATTTGATTGCTGCTGCTGATGTCTTGACAAGTTTACGTTCAGTAGTTTGCCATTGCTTTCTGAGCGACCGGCTCCAATACCAACTCGTCAACACCCAGCTTTAAAGCGGACCTTTTCGACCACGTCTACCGACTTAGTGGAAACAGCAGAACAACAGGCCTGTTCATTCTCTTAGCGCCTTCCCCCCCCCCCCCCCCCCCCTGTCACGGAATTACTGGAGATGCCGATCAGATTGATGGCGTGCTAGAGACAGTCTTTTCTGGGCCGCCGAAAACCTATGTTGTGTGGGAAAGGTTCCCCAGATCAAACGCCGACCAGAATTCTTTCAATGCAGGGGAAGTATTTCCTCCGATCAAAACGGGACCTTCGGAATATTGTTTACCCGATCGGAGGATGAAATAAAGGGAGTCTATCTGCGCTTAGATTCCAGCCAAGTCAGTGACGTCATTCAGACAATGTTTTCGGCAGTCTGGATTAAAAAGAAATTTGTAATCAGTGGGCGAGATGGATTGAACAGAAAAGGAGTATTCTGCTGTTTCAGTCTAAATAAGAAAAGGAACCACAGTGTCCAGTGTTGTTTAAAGGCAACGGACATTTGTACATGATGTGAATGTGTGATTCCAATTCGGGACTGGAATAGTTTACTTAAGGTTCTACAATCTGAGAACTGAAGGTCACCTCTGAGGTGTGGACAATGGCAGTCACACCGAGTGCAGTTCTGCTAAATGGCCTCTGCAATGGGACACCGTTCCACAAATCATAGTCTCGTCTAAACCAAGAGTGTTTATCATAAAAAGGGCTACTTTATCAGTAATTGAGTGCCCAAGACAGTTGATTTTAAGAAACTATAAACACCTCCATGAACTATAACAATAGTAGGTAGAGAGGTGGAATAGCAAAAGAGATTTATTCAGTAACATTGTCCAACAAGACAGAAGGCTTTTTTGTGAGATCGTGTGTGATAGATGGACAGGCTCCTAAGTTACAGGATTTTTTCAGACATATTAGATACACGCTGTGTTCCGGATTCATGGACAGTATTATGCCCTATTCAGCACTAGCAACCAGGCATCCAGACTATCCACGAGCATCGGGAAGAAGTCGACCTCTGGCCGGAGAGTTTCATTCTGCGAGGTCTGTCTGAACATGCTGTGTTGTGTTGTGGTATGGCCGGACACTATGATGAAAGATCCTGAACTAAATGGCCTCATCTCACAATAGACTATACCACAGGAGTTATATACACATACATTGCACACACGTGACACTTTTATTTATTAAATTATTTTATCATTTGTTAGAAGCCAGAGTTGTGTGGGTAAGTTGTGGAGGAATATGAAGGGGGGTATTGTCTTATGGTAAGAAGTGAGAGAGATAGTGATCCAGAGACTGAAATGGGGTGTGTAGACAAAGGTCCAGCAGATGCCCAAGCTGATGATGGGGAATTAAAGAAGTGCGCTTGTTGATTCCACTTCCCCCCTCCCCCCAGGGACCACAGGCGACATTTATGGGGACTCGTCTGGGATGGTGACATTACATTAATGATGGTGACATTTATGGGGAACATCGCACTGGATGGTGACATTACATTAATAAGGGTAAAGCCGGAATGGTAAAGATCCAGCTAGAGTGAATGTGGATAGGTGTTAAGACACATATCATACCTGTTCACACTTTACAAGTCTACATAGATCTTTGGTCCTAATTCTACTCTTGTCATTGAGAGATTGTTTTTTTTTTTTTTTTGTGTGCTGTGTGGTGTCATATATAGATTAGTTTTAAATATTGAGTATCTATATATTGCTTTGGGGACCTTACACTCAACCTGCTGACTCACCTTCTCTAAATATGGCCACTCCCAAACTTGATATGGCAGAACTGAGGGCGAGGGGTGAAGGAATGGGCTTGTCGAGTCCTGCACTATCAGAGTTTATACAAGGGGTTGAAAGAGATTTCCGTCAAGCAGAAAGAGATGATCGAAAGGCCGAGTTGGAGCTAAAAAATATGGAGTTGAAGACAAAAAGTCACTAAAGCCACTAAGAAAAGCCACTAAAAAGTTGGAACTCGAAGCTGAGCAAGCTGCTACGAGACTCGAAGCTTAACAAGCTGCTAAGAGATTTAAAGCTAAGCAAGAAGCTCAGAAAAGAGAGCATGAGTACCGAATGCTGTAACTTGAGCTCAAGGCACAATCTAAGGAAGAAACTGACGGGGCAGTAGGAGGATCCTCTCCCCATGGTTCACCCACCATGACTAGACATAGTTACCATGCCATGAAGTTTCCTTTGGCTGTCTATGATGAAGATAAAGAAAAAATAGACCAGTACTTACAACGCTTCGAGGCAATGTCTGTTGCTATGGGACTAAATCGAGACAAATGGAGTCTTAAATTGTCCCAGGGTGTTTATCATAAAATGGGCTACTTTATCAGTGATTAAGTGCCCAAGGCAGTTGATTTTAAGAAACTATAAACACCTCCATGAACTATAACAATAGTAGGTAGAGAGGTGGAATAGCAAAAGAGATTTATTCAGTAACATTGTCCAACAAGACAGAAGGTTTTTTTTTTTTGTGTGAGATCGTGTGTGATAGATGGAAAGGTTCCTAAGTTACATGATTTTTACAGACATATTAGATACATCGTGTGTTCCGGATTCATGGACAGTATTATGCCATATTCAGCACTAGTAACCAGGCATCCAGACTATCCACGAGCATCGGGAAGAAGTCGACCCCTGACCGGAGAGACGTTTCATTCGGTGAGGTCCATCTGAACATTCTGTGTTGTGTTGTGATATGGCCGGACACTATGATGAAAGATCCTGAACTAACTGGCCTCATCTCACATACACAATAGACTATACCGCAGGAGTTCTATACACATACATTGCACGCACGTGACACTTTTCTTTAATAAATTATTTTATCATTTGTTAGAAGCCAGAGTTGTGTGGGTATGTTCTGGAGGAATATGAAGAGGGGTATTGTCTTATGGTAAGAAGTGAGAGAGATAGTGATCCAGAGACTGAAAGGGGGTGTGTAGACAACGGTACAGAAGACGCCCAAGCTGATGATAGGGAACTAAAGAAGTGCGCTTGTTGATTCCACTTCCCCCAGGGACGACAGGCGACACCCCCCCCCCCCTCCCGCCTCCTCCCACCCCGCACCTCCACAAACATGGCCGAATAGATAAGAACGCGTGTTCTTAAACATCCAGTGTGCTGATGCCGAGTAAACGGTTCAACCCCTACACGGGACAGTTAGACTAACATGTTGACCTGTCGTCCTTGACTTGGGGACGTTAATTACAAGTACCTCTGAAGTTGGAGTGGGTTCGCCTGATTGCAAGGGACACTGTTAATAGATAAAGCTAATCCATACGCAAAACTGAATCCAGCACTGCTAGAAGTAGTGTGTATGGACTACGCTTGAGTTCAAAGCAAGCGAGCGCAAAAATAAAATGAATAAATGAAACGTCGTCTCAAGGACCTTTCCCTCATAACGCCAGCACTTCAACTTTTCTTAGAGAACCCAACTTTCTACTGCCTTAAAGATGCAATAATAATCTCATGGACGTAGTGGTCAAGAATAGATCACGTCAATCTTCTGATCGCCATTCAGGTCCCGTGGTTTGTGTTTGACCTGCTTGTAAGATCTTGCCGAGTGTGATATTTCCTAATGCCATTTTTCACATTCTTAATGGGTTCTCCTGCACGAGCTGCAATGTAATTTATGTCACCATTCGCAATAGAAGCGGCATGAAATACAAGAGCGACATAAGCTTTTGCTTGGCAGACATATTTAGAGAACATTTTTCGGATGTTAAGGCAGTGTCTATAAATAGATGTCTACAAATTTAAACAGTGTGGATGACTCTGGCGTGTCTGATATCCAGACTACAACCATTAAAGCTTGCCCATTTCATTGAATAAATCGCAAGACTGTAAAGCCTCTTCATTTTTGAGTTAGGGTTACTTTTGCCGTACGACCTTAATGTCCAAAACAGTTTCATTTAAATTTACATATTTATTGTATAATCCTCTCAACCATCATTGTCTGTTTCTGTGTTGACGAAGGTGAAACGCCTTACTGTTATTTGTGATTGTGCTCTTATAAAGCTTTCCATTTTCCTCTTTTATTTATTTACTTGTGGCACTCGTATTTTTAGAGCTTGACTGTCGTTAGGTCCATTTCATTTCACGGCGACTACCATTGAAGCATTGAAGGAACGATACTGACATTTGCAGATACTATTCTTGCGCATAAGCAAGGTAGAGACAGTGCGCAAATAGCGCAAGAGTTGCTGAAGTGTAAATAAAGTGAGCAACTGGTGTACAGACGTCTTTGGTGGTGTCATTAACCCAGATATAGCGCCTGTGTTATGGTGCTCTCTGGACAATAGGATTCTTAAGGTTGACGTCCTAGGCCTCATAATAAATTACGGAAATGTGAACACAGAGAGTAGACTGAGATACCTGGGAATCAGTTTCGTCAGAAGCCTGCCCTTCAGGGATCATTTAGCAGAAGCCTGCTATTCAATGATCATGTAGAAGGAGGTTGTTTTTCCCCGCTTGTTTTCTTTGAACTTAAGCGTAGTCCATACATACTACTTCTAGTAGCACTGGATTGAATTTTGCGTGTGGATTAGCTTTCCCTATTACCAGTGTCCCTCGCCATCAGGCGAACCCACTCTTACTTCTGAGGTACTTGTAATTTACGTCCCTAAGTCAAGAGCGAGAAGTCAACATTTTAGTCCAGCTGCCCGGCGTAGGGTTTAAACCCCTGACCTCGACATCATCACATCGGATGTTCTTATCCATTCGGCCAAGCTGATCTCTAGGAGTTGTTATGAGATCTAAGAAGGGGCTTGATGCGTTAAAAACAGTGGCAGTATCAATGAGTGTCGGCCATTCTCTATCAACATATGATTCTATTAGTAATTGGCTATTAATTAAGACTACTCACTGTGTCAAAGCCAACTGGCCAAACTAGAGAGCATGCAGAATGAAGGTTGCGCAAAGGACACAACAGCAGTGTATATGCCAGACATTCCAATTTTACCAACAACAGCGGACAAGCTCAATGTGCTGCATGCTAAATCATATCTAGCCAAGCGTATCTATTAGTTTTCTCTCATGAAGAACTCTGCATTTCGTGCCTCTGTATGTTTAGTTTATTAAGTCAATTATCGTCTGTGAGATCCCAAAAAGTGCCTTGTCAATTTTCAAGAAGACTCGCTATCTGTTCTGTTAAAAGCTTTTTCAAAGTTGACTAATTCAATATTTAGTGACAAGCTCAGTGCACTTGTTTGCTTTGTTGGTATGAGTAATCTGGCTGTCTGATCAGTGCAAGATTTCTTTAGTCGAAGGCCTGCCTGATCTTCATTTAGTTGTTTGTCAATGGTATCTATTAATAAATCCAGAATGATACTGCTTAACTGATTAAGTATATGGGATGATATATCTTCTTATTCAAATTTTCAGTAACTGTCATGTGCTTATAAATCAAACTATAGTTACAATATCAATACAGTAGTTTTCACAATACAACCTACTTTAATTTTGTATATAATGCAACGTGTATGCTACCATATTAAGAACTGTTAAGTCATAACTATGACACATCCCTAACCCCCATTTTTCGCTATCCATTTTTGTTTGGTCGAAAACAACTTTTTGTTTGGCACTCAATTAGTTAATATTTCACCCGGATCTGAGGATAATATTATTCCTCTATAACGTGCACACGCTTGTAGGTACTTTTACTTTGGCAGCTAAAATGGAAAATGCTCTCTTCGATCCCCTAATTACTAGTACATCATCGGTCTCCCAGACCTTGTTAAATAATTCCTGCAGCAGTTCAGTTGGATTTATATTTGCTTTAAAAGCCTTTGCAAGAATACCATCTGTAGCAGCAGCTTTTCTATCTTTTAGAAGCCGATAGCCTGCTTCCTGACCTAGAGGTTAGCGACTTTTCTCCGTAATCTCGTATACTCTCGTAAGTAACGTGATGACGGTGAGAATCAGCAGTGGTTCGAATCGTGTCGGTAACTTACGGGGTATGTGAGCCGGCCACTCAGAAAGCAATGGCAAACTACTGAGCGTAAATCTTGCCGTGAAATCAACAATCAGCTGAAATATGCTGATGTTGACAGCGATGTCCTGTAAAGGATATGCAAAACATTTAGAAGCCGATAACTTTTCTAATATCTTCTTAAAATGGTTTCTTACAGTTGACATCCAGCTCCACTTCAGAAGGCTGAATATCTGGAGCGTCTAGTGCAGCTGGTATATTCAGAAGTTCGGAATATTCCTTTCTGTCTTTGTAAGGTATGCATGTAGTGAATTTCAGTTTAGTTCTACTTATTAGCAGATGGTGATATGAATCCACATGTGCATCTCTTAAAAACCTCCACATCATGTAGAGATTATTTCAATTTCCTGTTAATAATATGGTCGATTTTGGTTTCTTGTGCGTGCGTGCGTACGTGCGTGCGTGCGTGCCTGCCTGCGTGCGTGCGTGCGTGCGTGCGTGCGTGTGTGTGTGTGTGTGTGTGTGTGTGTGTGTGTGTGTGTGTGTGTGTGTGTGTATCTTTGCTTTATTGTGGCCTGGCGTTACAAAAACAAACAAAAAACTTCCGCTTACGACATTGATTCACTGCGACAAACTTTTACGAATAATTCTCTTTTTTCGTTCGTTACCCCAAGTCGTGTCTCCAAATGACTTCTTCATAATTCATGGTGTCCGATCCTATCTTGATACTTACTTATCAATATGTTGATACTGCCATTAATTTCATTACCTACAATACTATCACATTTCTCGTAAAATCCATATTTATTTTATTCATCCTGGTCGTTAATTCACATTCACACACGGGTGTCTCTGAATTTGACATTCTGTTATTGCTATCGGACAACTACCAATTATTCAAGAAACATAACTGTTTATATAGGCCACCTGAATAAGATGAACAATGGGTTGTCTCTCTTTAAATTCTTAGGTTTATGAAGGATGAACGTGAAACTTCCCGCAACTCCGTATATGGACACGTAAGGTATGAGATCCCTGTTGTTCACGATATGAGGCATATTTGGTATATGGTGCGAACCCCATATTTACTTACCTCTGTATGGTTCTAAGTGATGCTGTTATTACTCTAGAACTCATTGCTTCCAACTTTATTAATGTTTTCTCTGCCTCATTAGATAGTATTAAGGAACTCACTGCTTTCTGCTTTATTAATGCTTTCTCCGCCTCTTAAGATAGCATTATTTATAGTCACTCCGTCAGTGTGAGGGAATGTTTATGGCTATGGCCAAAGAAAGTAACACTGACCTCTGCTTCTCCCGTGTTTAGACGTATGTTCCTGTACTGTTGCGTTGTTTTGCATAATCCGATAAATGCTACTACTATATTTCATTTCTTCTACCGTTTGTGCTACCTTTCCCAGGGCAGTCATGGTTCTAACAATCCAGGGGCCAGGTCTTGAGTTTTTTCTAGGTGAAAGAAGGCTAGTCAGTAATCCAGATTCCTTGCATCTTTGTCCGCCCCGCGGCATACTTCTGATCTAGAAGCCTCCTTTCAACTTGTGTGACTCAGTTATTCTTGTTTCCTTATCTTTAGACTAGTTGGTGGTTGGATGTTGCAGTTAAAGTTCTCCAGAACATAATGTAGCCACGCCCCCGTGTCCCTCCTCAGTGGTCTCTTACAACATGCATGGTAGGTTACAGAGTTAATATTCTTGGCTTCCCTCGCGGGCCAGGGTAGCACACGGGAGTCGCTGAATGTTAGATTCTCTTATTGCTATCACGGGTGTCTCTGAACGGTACATTCTCTTATTCCTATCACGGAAGTCTCTGAATGTTACATTCTCTTACTGCTATCACGGACGTCTCGGAATGATACATTCTCCTATTGCTATCACGGGAGTCTCTGAATGTTACATTCTCTTATTCCTATCACGGGAGTCTATGAATGTTACATTCTCTTATTGTTATCACGGAAGTCTCTGAATGTTACATTCTCTTACTGCTATTACGGACGTCTCGGAATGTTACATTCTCCTATTGCTATCACGGGAGTCTCTGAATGTTACATTCTCTTATTCCTATCACGAGAGTCTATGAATGTTACATTCTCTTATTCCTATCACGGACGTCTCGGAATGTTACATTCTCCTATTGCTATCACGGGAGTCTCTGAATGTTACATTCTCTTATTGCTATCACGGGAGTCTATGAATGTTACATTCTCTATTTGCTATCACGGGAGTCTATGAATGTTACATTCTCTTATTGCTATCGCGGGCATCTCTGAATGTTACATTCTCTTATTCCTATCACGGGAGTCTCTGAATGTTACATTCTCTATTGCTATCACGGGAGTCTCTGAATGTTACATTCTCTTATTGCTATCACGGGCATCTCTGAATGTTACATTCTCTTACTGCTATCACGGACGTCTCGGAATGTTACATTCTCCTATTGCTATCACGGGAGTCTCTGAATGTTACAATATCTTATTCCTATCACGGGAGTCTATGAATGTTACATTCTCTTATTGCTATCACGGGAGTCTATGAATGTTACATTCTCTTATTCCTATCACGGGAGTCTATGAATGTTACATTCTCTTATTGCTATCACGGGAGTCTATGAATGTTACATTCTCCTATTGCTATAACGGGAGTCTATGAATGTTACATTCTCTTATTGCTATCACGGGTGTCTCTGAACGGTACATTCTCTTATTGCTATCACGGGCATCTCTGAATGTTACATTATCTTACTGCTATCACAGGAGTCTATGAATGTTACATTCTCCTATTGCTATCACGGGAGTCTATGAATGTTACATTCTCTTAATGCTATCACGGGCATCTCTGAATGTTACATTCTCTTACTGCTACCACGGGAGTCTATGAATGTTACATTCTCTTATTACTATCACGGGAGTCTATGAATGTTACATTCTCTTATTGCTATCACGGGAGTCTATGAATGTTACATTCTCTTATTGCTATCACGGGAGTCTATGAATGTTACATACTCTTATTGCTATCACGGGAGTCTATGAATGTTACATTCTCTTACTGCTATCACGGGAGTCTATGAATGTTACATTCTCTTACTGCTATCACGGGAGTCTATGAATGGTACATTCTCTTATTGCTATCACGGGAGTCTATGAATGTTACATTCTCTTATTGCTATCACGGGCATCTGGGAATGTTACATTCTCTTATTGCTATCACGGGCGTCTCTGAATTTTACATTCTCTTTTTGCTATCACGGGTTCTCTGTGGCGGGGTCGTTACACCGCCTGTCTCGTGTTTCAAAGGTCGTGAGTTCGATTCCGGGCTACTTGCTACTTAGTTTGATTCACGAGTGCAATTTTCTCGGAGTCTCCTGGGGTTGTTGCTGGAGCTACGTAGTTCGTGCTTTGTGCGACGCTTTAGGCAGGTCGCCGTGCTGAAAGAGACCGAGCCATGTGGGATAAAACCCGTTGCAATGAAGTCGATCCTCTTGCCTTTTGAAACCCTGTTTTATTGCTATCGAATAAGGAAGAGTCTTTCAAGGAACATAACTGTTCATATATGCTTCCTGAAAACGGATGAACAATGGGTTGTCTCTCTTCGAATTCTATAATAGATGCAAGGAGAGTTTATGACAGAAATAAAAAAAGAGGCAAGTGAAAAATTTCGGCCACGTTAAAAGATTTAACACTCTTATAAAAACTATAGTGGATGACAAGGTTGAGGGCAAGCGAGCAAGAAGTAGACAACGATACAAATGGGAAGACAACATCAAGAGATGGGCGAACATCAGTCTGACATAATGTACAGTCAAGGCGAGAGACAGACAGTATAGAAGATCCATTGCAGCCAACCTTCATTGTGGAGACGGCACCTGATTGTTTGATTGAATGAATGGAAATGACATCTTACTTCATATGACGTAGCTAGGTTATTTTAATGAGTCATTTATGTCACCTCGAGGTTATTTAATTTTGTCATGTATCTCTCTCGTTCTGTATTTGTATCCCTATCAAACTCTCCTGCGTTGTTTTATTAATTTATCTCTCTCCTGTATTATTTTACTCGGTTATTTCTTTCTCTTTGTTTTAGTTTATGATGGACCCTAATTTAACTTCTATTTGAGGTTGAAAGGGCTAGGGGCAATGGTATGTTTATTATATCATTAATCTCTCTCCATGCAGCTTGTATCTCTCTCTTGCTCTATTTTCTTCAGTCATTTATCTCTCGTATCTACTATTATATTCATTCACCACTCTATCCCGTTATGTATATTTACGAGCATGTATTACGCACACACTAACTCACTCACTCACTCACTCACTCACTCACTCACTCACGCACGCACGTGCGTTTTATTTTTTTCAAAATATGTACTTATGTATGCACGGAGGACAAATTCATACACGGTGTTATTAGTTGTCTGTCGGTAAATAACCTATCAAGTCGCTTTAAGCTACCTCTCCAAAATCATACATTTAAGTCCACGTATTTCAGTAATTACCCCTCACAGAACCTCACACGAAACTATTAAAACAATTATACATACTAGACAACAATATATAACCGAACTATCGATATTAAAAATATGTAACAATTTATTAAAACCTCGCTACGGATTAAGTTTCCTCTGATATCTAAAATACCAAAAGAAAATGGGTATCTTGCACAGAATTGTTGTATTTCATGAACAATACAAAGCTGATACAAAATTGATACAAACTTGATTCAAAACTGATAAAAAATATTGATACAAAACATTACCAATAAGTCATTATATTTTGATTTATTTTATGAAGCTCTAAAATTAACAGATGAATAATTCAAGAATATTCCTGAGTTCAGCGGCCCATTATGATCAATAACAAACTTATTTTAACAGGTAAACTAATGTCATGTCTTTTACAGTTCAACCTTAGAGTGTATCTCTTGCAATGAGTTTATCTACTTTAGGTGTGGCTTTCCTTTACTCTGAATTCATAGTATAGAGTGCATCAATTAATGAGGCTCTAGAATCCCCCCAAATTTACCAAGCAACACTTACAGTGGCTCTAGTAGCTGAGATAAAGATCCAGAAAATTTAGAACTCTTTACTCCAGTTGAAACAACTGATTCACTGGAAATAAAATGAACTTCTATTTGCAATCGACCGGTGCCTGTTTTACAGCGATGAGAGAGACTACAAAATAATATTAATAATCTGAGTTCAACATGAAGCAGATACAATATGAGTATAAACACAGCCGAAACCGAAGTAATGCAAGTTAGCAGATCGCATGGTCCACTATATATACAGATAAATAGCACAACTCTGAAACAAGTTAAAGAATTCAAATATCTTGGAAGAATGATCACAGAAGATGGCAGATTGGACAAAGAAATCGAAATCGGGTGTCAAAAAGCTAGTGCATTTACATATCAACTGTCACCCTTATTGAAACATCCAAATATACCCATGTCCGCAAAACGAACAGATAATAAACAGCATATTCACACCAACCCTATGCTGCCAATATCAAACTTGAACTTTATCCAAATCACACTTTCGCAAAATCAAAGCCTGCGAGATGAGATGTCTGAGGCGAGCTGCCAACTTAAAAATCCGAGACCGAGTAAGAAATGCTGTTTTCAGACAGACAGTGGGATCAACACCTTGTGACACATTTATTGAAAGACAGAAGATCAAGTGGTTTGGCTATGTCGTTAGAATGCAACACCAGCAACTATCATCACTGGCCTTATATCAAAGATCATCTGCGACGAGACTAAGAGGACGTCCAAGAAGAAAATGATTGACGACATCAGAGACATTGTACAATCACAAAGAATGATGCTATCCAGTGCCGCCCATCGGGCACTGGAGGGCAAATTATTCCTTCCCACGACGCTTGACGGCAGAAGTGGAAGATGATGATGATGATGATGATGATGATGTTGATGATGATGATGATGATGATGATGGTGGTGGTGCTGGTGCTAGTGGTGCTGGTAGTGGTGGTGGTGATGATGATGATGATGATGATGATGATGATGATGATGATGATGATGATGATGATGATGATGATGATGATGATGATGATGATGATGATGATGATGATGATGATGATGATGATACGACTAAAGACAAAATATTACCAGGTTAAGACAACATTCATGAATTATATGAAGGCCAGAAGGTTTGCTAGGTTTGCCTAGATAAGTCGTATTTGGGGCAGTCTTGAAAAGTGTAATCTATTGTCTGCGGCGCCAATCCATTTGCACATGACTGATTTGTCAGTATTAATATTTTCTTATATGCATATAGTTGCGTAGACCCCGAGGTAGACCAAGAAGACGGTGGAGAGATAATACAAGTACAGACCTACAAGCACTTGGAATCAACGACTGGCAAGAGAAGGTCCACCAGAGAGACGAATGGAGACGGATTGTATTTGCAGCAGAGAACCTCAATGGCTCGGAAAGCTGAAGAAGAAGATATGGTTGCGTGATCGAATGTATCTTGTTATGGGATGCAAACTAATGATTTGTTCTGATCTTTCCATAATATTGTAAACATCGTGTTCTGGTGTTAGCAGCCTTCTGACTCGTTTTTTGATTCTTGTCTCTTGGTGGTATGTGACAGATAGCTCTTCTATTAACTAGTAGATTAGTTCTTTCATTTCCAGGCACGCCACGTGAGATCGTGTCCACTTTACGCTAGCTGCCTAATTCAGATAGTAGTATTTTATGAAGTAGTGGCAAGTGGATATTTTCTCCGGAGCATGCTGGTGTGCTGGGGAATGAACAGGCAGACAGATTGGCTGGCTCTGCAAAACTTGGTGGAGTATTGATGCATGATAAGGAAGACGTGGTTGCGGCCTTGTGGGAGCACGTGTACACCTCGGAGGAGCAAATTGATCACCATGGTCTGGCAAGAATGCGACAGCGTGGAGTGACGAGGGGATCTGGCCGATGCTCGATGCTTAGAGGAAAGGTGAGACGCACATATAATCAGATTGCTACTGGTACTATTGGGGTTGGAACTCTTCGCTGGCTTCTGAGGATGGGGACGGAGCGCTTATGGGAATGCCCCGAATGCTGTGATGTCGGTTCCTAAATCACTCAAACAATTCTGTTGTATTTACAATTTCCCAGAGTGGAGAGCCTCAAGTACTAACTGATCTTGCATAAACAGACTTGATTTATATTCAGTAATTTCTCTATTGCTATCTTGATTGAATGTGCCAGTCATTGCAACACATCACATCGCTGACAAATGGAGAGAATGTGAATGTGATACCATGTTACATACACACCACAATAAACAGTAACAACACTTACTATCTGAAATGCAGACAGCAACAATTATTCATTGTTTTGAGTTTATTTTAAAAAATATCTTCATTGCACACGAATACACATCTGTAGTGCTCAAATCTCCTTATAAAATCTCTATAATAAAATAAAATTATAACGCTGCAGATATGATATGTAAGAAATAGATGACGCTGCATACTCATTTTTATTACATTGAAATTGTATAAGAAATTCAATTCATATATGTTAATGTTGGGTTGGTTTTGAAGGACTATCTTCATTGCACTGGGAATAAACCTTTAATGCTCAGACCCCCCTCCATTTATCACACAACGAGAATGTCATCACACAGCACACAAGCGTAGCACCAGTTCTAATCCCGTTGTGTATTAAAATTATATTGCTGCAAAAATAATAGTTATGAAATATATATCATATATTGATTGATACTCATTCTTTATTTCATTGAAATGGCATGATAAATTTAATTCAAAGATGTAGATTTGAGATAGTTTTGAAGGGCTATCTTCATTGCACAAGGATATAGCCTTTAGTGCTCAGATCGCCTACCTATATCTCACAACAAGAATATCAGCACAGTGCACGGAACGATCAGTGCCAGCTGTAATGCCATTGTGTAATAAAATTAAAGTGCTGCAAATATAATATTTATGAAATATATGACGTTGTATACTCATTCTTTATTCCATTGAAATAGCAAGATATATGTAATTCATAAGTATTGATTATCACTCATAGAAATAGAGGAAAGGTGTAGAGATTATTATGATAACGTTATGGTGTGACCGCACCGCAATTCGAACCTACCGTCTCCATAACGACAGCAAGTATACTTCAACAGACGACCACATAAACACCTGTATCAATACCTTTACTAACCAGATCTAGTCAAACACCTTAATGGCCTCACGGCTTCCCCGAACAATGATATTTCTGTTTGTTCCACTGAGTAGAGTTTCATTGATCTTTAGGCTTTTTATTCTTCTGGTATTTTATATAAAAGGCTAGGTGCATATCCTTTACAGGACATCGCAGAAGTTTTGGTCGTTTATGATTTACTAGCCAAGTTTACGTACAGAAGTTTGTCATTGCTTTCTGAAAGACCGCCTCTCATGCCATTGTTGAAACTCAACCAAAGGCGATCAGCTTCCAAATTCCATGCAGCTGATTTCAAACGTGGTACTGTAATTGCGAATCGTATTCATTACTCCTTCGCTACCAACGCCTGCATTTTATACGTATAAAAAAAATTAGTTGCATGTCCTTCACAGGACGTAGCAGTCAACCCCAGCATTTTGGCTGTTCGTGATTCCTGGGTAAGTTTTACGCTCAGTAGTTTGCAATTGCTTTCCGAACGACCGGCACCTATACCTTTTTCGAAAAAAACCAGCACCGCTGTGTTTCGAACCTGGGTATACGGGATTACGAATCGCGTCCGTAACCACTTCGCCACGGAGATAAACAATAGTATAAATCCTTCATTGATTCTGCTTTGTATTTTTTAAACATAATCGATGAAACATACAGGCTAAATTGTAATTTCTAGATAGTCCGGCTTCTTAACTGCTACTTCACGGTATGTTCTGTTGTCAAAATAATAACTGTAACAGGCAATTGCTATTTCAATAAATATTTTGGTACAAAGTGTGTTAATTAATAACTGTCTGAGACGAAGTGATATTTAATGTCCAAGACAAAAACATGTATAGTAGCTAGCATGGCAAACTACTGAACGTAAAAGTGTGTATTTTATTAACCTGGAGTTGGCAATGTGCTTAAAATGGCGCGCAATATTTAAAGTTTATTTACGGCATAGAACTGGTACATGTCCTTCGCATAACATTGCGATCAACCCTAAACTCCAGCTTGATTTTATAAAGTTTACGTTCAGTAATTTGCCATCACTGTGCAGTGGCGAAGGAGTAACAGGCGCAGTTCGTAATACCACGTACCGCGTTCAACATACAGCTGCGTGCGATTTGCAGCAGGCCGCCTTGCGTTGGATTTTTATGAAATGGTATAGATGCCGGTCACATAAAAAGCAATGGCAAACTACTGAACGTAAACTTGCCCATGAATCATGAACAGCCCAAAAAATGCTGGGGTTAACTGCTACGTCCTATAAAAGATATGCAACTAACTTTTAAGAAGTTTGCCATTGTTTTCTGAACGAGAAATCAACGTTTAAGATCGGTGTAGGGGTTGAACCCTTATCCCACCATCAGCGCACTTGAAGTTTAAACGCAAGCAGATTAAGCCCCGCGCGATCGGGTATAAACTGAAATACGTATAGTATGAGTAATTTGATTGGTAACAAATAAGTTAATCAACAGAACTTAACTAATAAAATAAAAATACTGATAGAATCTTAACCTCATGTAAAAGAACTGTAGCTGTGAATCATAAAGACAGTAAAAATAGTGTATTAGTATATGTTCTACAATTGTTTCTTGCAATCTTTAGCTTTTCTCTCATAGTCTAACAACGCTTTACTTTTTCTCCCGCCTGCGCTCATGGGCGGACAGTAGGAGCCAAACAACTTGTCCAGGTGATTGAAGAAAGGCTGGTAGTTGGTCAGGGGTTTCTGATGGTGCATGTCGTGCTTCGGCGATCCCCCGATGAGTCCAGTGGGGTCAATGTTATGAAGGAAGAAGGGGAAGTCGAATCCAATGTGAGCCTCCACGCTGACAATGATGCTTATCAGCATATAACTGCAAACGAGACAGGGAGAGGGAAGATTTAGCATAAACCAATTCTAGGAGTTAGAATAAATCGGATACATGGATTTAGCATATACCAATACTTATAAAATGTTTTGCCATATCCTTTACAGGACATCGCTGTCAACATCAGCATCTTTCAGCTGATTGTTGATTTCTTGGCAAGATTACGCTCAGTAGTTTGCCACTGCTTTCTGAGCGACCGGCTCCATACTCTCATAAGTCACTGGCGCCTCCAATTCTCGTGCGCTCACGTCAACCACGAGAGTATTCGGGATTACGGAGAAAGCTCCTAACCCCTCGACCAGGGAGACCGGCAAACCAATATAGGATTTAGAATAAACCGATACATGGATTTAGCATAAACCAAGACAGGGATTTAGCATAAACCAATACATGGATTTATAATAAACCAAGACAGGGAATTTAGCATAAACCAATACAGGGATTTATCATAAACCTAATACAGGGATTTAGCATAAACCAATACAGGGATTTAGCATAAACATTATTCAAGCTCGTCTGCCGGTCAGATGGTCATGGGCTCGTGTCCGCATTGGGGTATTATAAAACTGACCTCAGCTCCCATGCCAACCCAGCCTGGAATAGGCACAAGAACATATTTTGGGAAGTAAATGCGGCCGGCATAGTACTAACCACAGCACCCACTTAACGCAGAATGGTCTATACAAATATGGGTCTAGCACCGTATGTCTATTGCGCCTCAAGGCGTGATAAAGAGTCGTTTACGTTCTTTCTTCACAACAGCACTGTGTTGAGTTGAGTTGAGTTGAGTCAAGAACCCACATCATTGCACTCGAGGCATTCTCATAAGCGCTTAGACCTCATTTTCAACAGCCAGCGTAGAATTCCAATACTAATAGTGCCCGTTTAAATATGACTATATGTCCGTCTTGCTTTACCTCTGAGTCAGGACTGTCGACTAGATCCTTTGACCACCCCTTGCTGCTGTATTCTCTCTAGACCATGCTAGTCTATCTGTTGTTTGCATTAATCACATTCTCACAGAGGGCCTTCACCACATCTGCCTTATCATACATCAAATCACCTCTTAATGATGCGACACCAGTCAATTTGTCTGCCTGTTCATTTCCAACCACACCAGAGTGTCCTGAAGAAAAGATCCAGCGAATGCTCACAACCCGAGACCTCTGAATCGATGCAAGCCATTCTGCACGAAGCATGCCAGTCTTCACCTTTGCCAGCATGCTTTGTGAATCAATTACAATCACAATATGCGTACACAGTGTGTTCTCCAACCAGCGGAAAGCTGCAGTTATCGCCTTCACCTCCATTCTTAGACTTTAGGTTAGTTAGTTAGTTAGTTAGTTAGTTAGTTAGTTAGTTAGTTAGTTAGTTAGTTAGTTAGTTAGTTAGTTAGTTAGTTAGTTAGTTAGTTAGTTAGTTAGTCACGGTTCCAACTTCACAGCAACGGGTCGTCCCCATTATGTTCCTTTCCTGTGCCAGTGAATATCACACAAAATGCTCCCCACTGCCCAATGTGAAAAGTGGAAAAGACAGGAGTCTCGACAAACAACAGCCCGCACAGATACACTGTGCATAATGCCGCCGCCAGAATGTCAACACAATAGTCCCCCACGAAACATCCAGTTTATCTCTGATGGAATCGGCAGTCATTTTCCCATCTGGATGTTTCCTAGATGTTCACCCACACAGTCCACGAAAATACAGTTCATCGTCGATGGCAGTGGCAGTCAACCAGAAGCCCAGCAGCCACGCATTTCTGCATAAGGCAAAAACCGGTCAACTCTGGGACATAGCCAGCCGCCATCGCTCCGAACATGCAGTCACGTTCCAAAAAACCTCGGGCAGATTCAAAAGCATTTCACACGAAACTCACAGCTCACAGTGTCGCGCCACGCAATCACTCAGTAGCATGGCGACGGAACCATAGCCTCCTTAGTCGCCTCTTACGACATGCGTGGTAGGCTACAGTGTTGCTATTCTTTGCTTCCCTTATGGGCCCCGGCAACACACGGGACTTTAGGTTGTGGTGTAATATGTCAAGCTCTCCCTTACTAGACATCGGCCATTTTCTGTTGCTATGAATCCCCGGGCACTTTTTTGCCTCTTAACACAGAGCCGTCAGTATGGATAACCACATCGCCAGGACGAGAGTAGTCATGAATTAGATGTTGAATTTCAGCTTCCGTTGCACCTGCTGGCCACTCCCTACATTCACAATACCACTAAGTGTATCAAACACTAGGCCTACATCAGAAGTTTCAATAGTGCACGTAAACTATTCCTTACTGAATATGTGCTAGTTTACAAGGAAGCAAACAGTCCAGTATGCACGTTTTTAGCAAAGATGTACAGCTCAGGCAGGTCTCTCTTGTCAAATATACATGTTATACAGTAACACACTGCGAATATGTGACATAGATTCGAAGAAAAGAATAGCTATATTTAAGGATTCTAATTCGACTGAGTAATGTCTTTGTTTAAAATAAAAAACAACAACAACAAAGGACATGCAGAAATGTCACAAATGAAGAGAATATGTTTACATGAAAGTTGTATGTGGTCCGTCTCTGTATATTTGCAAATGTTTGACAAATGGCAGTGAAATAGTGAAGAAGAGTAAAAACTGGAAAGTTGTATGCGGCCTGTCTCTGTATATTTGCAAATGTTGGACAATTAGCAGTTAAATAGTGAAGAAGAGTTAAGACTGGAAAGTTGTATGCGATCCGTATCTGTATGTTTGCAAATGTTAGACAATTAGGAGTGAAATAGTGAAGAAGAGTAAAAACTAGAAAGTTGTATGTGTGATGAGGTCCGTCTCTGCACATTTGCAAATGTAAGACAATTAGCATTTAAATAGTGAAGAAGGGTAAAGACTGGAAAGTTGTATGCGGTCCGTCTCTGTATGTTTGCGAATGTTAGACAATTAGCAGTGAAATAGTGAAGAAGTGTAAACACTGGAAAGTTGTATGCGGTCCGTCTCTGTATATTTGCAAATGTTGGACAATTAGCAGTGAAATAGTGAAGAAGATTAAAAACTGGAAAGTTGTATGTGGTCCGTCTCTGTGTGTTTGCGAATGTCATTGCGAACTTGTCGTACTCCAGATCTTATGGTGAAGGGTTCTGAGTGTCCTCCAGTTGCTCTCACTATACATTCACTGTTGTTGTATAACCTATGTAGAAGTTTATACAACAACAGTGATTGCATAGTGAGAGCAACTGGAGGACACTCAGAACCCTTCACCATAAGATCTGGAGTACGAAAGGTTATGTCCTGTCCCCTCTTTTGTTCATAACATATATCTTCTTCTTCTTCTTCTTCAGCGTTCCGATCCATTGAGGTTCTTTGCTGCAGATACAATCCGTCTCCATTCGTCTCTCTGGTTGACCTTCTCTTGCCAGTCGTTGGTTCCAAGTGCTTGTAGGTCTGTATATATATATTATCTCTCCACCGTCTTCTTGGTCTACCTCGGGGTCTACGGTAATTTATTTCCTGAGTGTAAACGCGTTTTAATTCCCTATTATATTCCATTCTTTCTATATGCCCCAGCCATTGTAGTCTATTAGCCTTCATGATACCAGTGATTAGCGGGGACTTAAACAGATCATAAATGTCTTTGTTACTTCTTCTTTTCCTCTCTCCACTTTGTGTATCCCTAATGGGTCCAAAGATGCGTCTTAAAACGTTGTTCTCAAAAGTTTGTAATAAGGCTTCGTCTCCTTTCGTTGTACTCCAGGTTTCAGAACCATTATATATCTATATATACAACATATATAGACAACATATATAAAGAAACCAGCCAAGCAGAGATAGCAAGAATACCGCATGACGAGAACACAGAAGAAGAACCATCTGCAAATCTAACCATTAGAGAACTCCTGTTTGCGGACGACCAAGCACTAATAGCAAAATCAGAAGCTGAATTACAAGACCACATGAATAGTCTAAACGAAATGTGTTGGGAACATAACATGAAAATTAGCACAAGCAAAACAGAGGTGATGACTATAACTAAAGAAGATCAAACAACAACAATTCACCTCAACGAACATCCCATGTAACAAATAAAGAGTTTCAAGTACCTAGGAAGTATAATATCATCAAATGGCAGATCAGAAGACGAGGTCGAAAATATGTGCAATAAGGCAAATATACTCATTGGACAAATGGCACCAATACTAAAGAACAAACATGTATCAATAACTACTAAGAAAGCACTTTACAGCACAATCTTTCTACCAATTCTATGCAACCAATGTGAAACCTGGACAATGACAGAAAAAGAGAAAAGAAAAATCACAACAACAGAAATGAGGTTCCTGAGAAGAATACTCAATGTATCAAGAAGAGATAAGATCAGAAATGAAGAAATCAGGACTAAAGTAGTGGTTAAGGCAGCACTTGATTTTATTAGAGAGCAGCAAGTCAAATGGTTTGGCCATGCAAGTAGGTTACCAGTCAACGGCATACCACAACAAGCAATGATAAACAGACCAGATGGAAACAGAGGAAGAGGCCGACCACGTAAACGTTGGACGGAGGGAATAGCAGACTCCATGGGAATATCGATAAATGAAGCCCATAATCGGGCACTCTCACGATGTTTATACTTCACCTCGACACCGCAAGGTACAAGAGGAACATGATGAGATGAGATGAGACTGCGAACTTTAGACAGCAGAATAAAAAGTGATCAGACATAACATTAACTTCATTTAGAAATCAGATAAAGAAGCAGATTGAAAGGTCATAATCGACAGTCTGATCCACTCTGCAAATCTGAATAAAAGGAAAGTATTAACTGGCTGATTATATCCTCAGCTAGCATGTATGTTGGTGAGTCTGCGTGTTTCTCAGCATTGCGACTTTCATGGGGGAAAAATAATAAGATGTAAAGCAGCGAGATCGGCGATAAGCATTCTGTCTAATAAACAAGAAACATGTTGGTATTATGTCATAGATTCCCCACAACAATAGAGTAGTGACTGATATTTCATTATTTTACAGTCCACGATTGCCAAACAGATATCAATGGATTCCTGTGTCAAACAAACAGAAATCAGTGAATTGCTGTGTTAAAAATGCAGAAATCAATTAATTCCTACGTCATACATACAAACGGGAATGGATTACTATGCAAGAAGCAGGCGAAATTAAGAGATAATCAATATTTCAGGAGTAGCGCCATTGTTCTGGTCGCACTGGTGTTCTCCAACACTGAGCGCGGATTTAATGGCAACAAATTCAACTGTAGTGGGAATATTGCAATCACAACGGAAAGATATTGAAAACAACAAGTGACCTCTTTGCTTCACTCAACAATCATTAATGCACTGGATCAATAATCATAATAGTCTTATGTGTACATGGAAACAAAGTATTTCCAGAAACACTTGCTTATTTATCTACAATCTCTGCAGAATGATTAGAAATAACCAAATAGGACCGGATCTCTGGCGAAGGGTTTACAAATGCAATTCGCAATCTCGCATACAGCGTTTGAAATACTGATGCGGGTGATTTGTCAGCAGAACGCCTTGTGTTGGTTCCTAGACATAGGTGTGACTGCTGGTCGCTAAGAAAGCAATGGTTAACTACTGAATGTAAAAATGTCAATAAATCACAAACAGCAAAAAAAAAAAAAAAAACGATTGCCACGTCCTGTAAAGGGTATGCAACTAACTTTTTTTTTTAAAGGAAGTAAAACAGCAGGAATGTTATTAACTGCATTTGTTGATATCTTGAAACATGTTTATTCATAAAGAGAACTGACTATAAGAAGATTTGTTGATGTTGTACGGGATCAATATAACTTATTACATTTCCTGCTGAGATTCAGTTAAGTAATGGTTTTGCCGCAACCAAAGCAAAATTAAATTCGCAAACACTAAACATGTAGAAATACTGTAAAGTGGCTAATTAAAGAGCGACTGATTGTCTAACTGAACATTACCTCCAAACAGTTAAAGGGTGAGAGTTGAAGAACCAGGTGTTGGTAGTAGTCAGGAAGCCAACAGTTGAAAGCTCCCAGGGATGTAGGTACTCCGTTACTAGTACGAACGGGCTGTTGTAGCGATGATGGACGGCGTGGATGTGGCGATACAGAAAACGAACCTACATTGAAAAATATAAATAATTTCTTGAATAGTAAAGGGCGTGGAGATTTGAGCACTGCATTAGATTATGTGATGAGTTAGCATTTCATTTCTTTGTCGTTTTTACTTACCCTGCGCACATTAAGTTAGGACACGTATTTGTCAGCTCTGTGTTTATGTGATTACGTGACCACTTCTATAAGCAATACCTTTATCTGCTAATCTCAGATTCTGCTTCTTATTAGCTTTCAGGTCATTGGTCGTGCTAATATCCTCAAGGTTGGTGTGGGGGCCTCATAAGTTCTGCTATAGGTCAGAACTCTGAGCAAATCAGACAGTGCAAAAGTTAGGAAGGCTTCAAGGCTGTATTCGGGGTTCTGAATTCGAGTTCCATTCGTCTATTTGGGAAACTTTGAAAAAGTAATCATTTTCAAGTTATACGCAGAGGCCTGTCCTTGCCTTGCGATAAAGATTGCAGTTTGCTATTGTCTTTCTTCTCTCTCTCTCTCTCTCTCTCTCTATATATATATATATATATTATATATATATATATATATATATATATATATATATATATTTTTTTTTTAGCCGTTTACTGGCCTCCGTTGAGATATGACAACAGTAGCTGAGCTGCTCCATTTTGATGACATGTTTCGTTGTGGCATCAGATCTTTCATTTCATGTAGATTGCAATTGTTAAGGTCTTTGGAAACTTGATTATCAACACATGCTGGTGCGTAACAAATTCTGCTCTGCTCTGATAATGATGCATTTTCAGTTGAAACAGCCTTTCTGACACTTGATTTCGTGTCTTTCATCTAATCTTGAAAAGTGGATATCCTAGCGAGAATGAAACTTGCTGTGCTGGCACTTACTAAAGTTTCCCAAATTATTGTTACTATTCACGTTTGTGAATTATACTCTAGAAATTTGAAAGCACTGCAACGCAGTCTTTACGCTACATAGGCCAGCATAGCATATGTCTAAATTACTTCATCTAAACATTACAATATGGTAATCTAAATGTAGCTGTTGGAAATCACAGAAAAGTAAAGGATGCTTTTACTTGCATTTTGGTGTATTGGGCATTTGGTGCAAGACCCATATTTGTATTGGCCATTCGACCTCAAGGTGGTCCCGCCTTCACTTCCAAGGCATATCCTTTTACCCACTTTGGCGTGGATAGATTCTTATACAACATTTATTAAACTTTCTTCTTGTACCCACTTTGGCCTGGATAGATTCTTATTAAAAACGTATTAAACTCTCTTCTTGTACCCACTATGGCCTGGATATATACTTAATAAAAATTTATTAAACTCTCTTCTTTTACCCATTTTAACCTGGATAGATACTTATTAAACACTTATTAAACTCTCTTCTTGTTCCCATTTTAACCTGGATAGATACTTATTAAACACTTATTAAACTCTCTTCTTGTACCCACTTTGGCCTGGATAGAAACTTATACAACATTTATTAAACTCTCTTCTTGTACCCACTTTGGCCTGGATAGAAACTTATACAACATTTATTAAACTCTCTTCTTGTACCCACTTTGGCCTGGATAGACACTTATTAAACACTTATTAAACTCTCTTCTTGTACCCACTTTGGCCTGGATAGAAACTTATACAACATTTATTAAACTCTCTTCTTGTACCCACTTTGGCCTGGATAGACACTTATTAAACACCTATTAAACTCTCTTCTTGAACCCACACTGGCCTGAATAGATGCTTATTAAACACTTATTAAACTCTCTTCTTGTACCCACTTTGGCCTGGATAGATACTTATTAAACACTTATTAAACTATAGTTTGTACCCCGTGGGCTGAGTGGTCTCGGGGTACGGTGTCCGCCTCGAGTGCTGGAGGCCCGAGGTTAAAGCTCCGGTGTGGGAAGGGATTTTTTCATGTGGACGTCTAGTAATAAAATTTCCCCTGGTCTCTGGGTAGTGAAATCGGATGCCCTTGTGTGTTTTTGCGCACGTAAAAATATCCCTTGGCAGTTGGAAATCGAAGAAGAGTAGTCTAACGGCGCTGCCCGGACAAAATTTCAAGTTAAAAATCTACCCAAAGTATTTCAGGATCCTCGCCGGTGCTACGGAGTTCGTGCACTGAGCTAAGATTCTCCGGACTCAGGCTTGAGTTAGGAATAGAACAGAACACTTATGGGTTACACCCGTGCCGTGATGTTGATCCGTCGACTAAACTAACTAAACTAAACTAAACTCTTTTTGTACCCACTTTGACCTGGATAGATACTTATTAAACACTTATTAAACTCTCTTCTTGTACCTACTCTGGCCTGGATAGATACTTATTAAACACTTATTACAGGCTCTAGCCTACCTTGTGATGAGTCATGTGCCAGACGTAATACTGGAAGTCAAATATAACCAGCCCAGCCACCTGGTGCCACACAAAATCAAACAGAGTGGGCGCTACCTGCGGCAGCGGAGTGGCAGGTTGCCATATCCACTGAGCCACGGCCGCTGGCATGATGAAGAGGACATGGTTCCAGAAGGTCAAGGTTATCGTGTCGTACAGGTGAGCCTTGGTCACCTAGATTGTGCATAAGTATGGTGGTCAGTACATGTCCGAATTAGATTTGCTCATCTCTCTCTCTCTCTCTCTCTCTCTCTCTCTCTCTCTCTCTCTCTCTCTCTCTCTCTCTGTATATATATATATATATATATATATATATATATATATATATATATATATATATATATATCCCACTGTCTGACTGTCTCCCCCTCTCTCTATATCTATCTCTGTATCTCTCTCTGTATCTCTCTCTCTCTGTCTATCTATCTGTCTCTGTCTCTGCATCTCTCTCTCTCTCTCTCTCTCTCTCTCTCTCTCTCTCTCTCTCTCTCTCTCTCTCTCTCTCTCTCTCTCTCTCTCTCTTATCATTCTTCTTATTGAAGTCGCTGTTCAAACATTCTGGATCAATACTCTCCAATAATCTCTGATGATTGTATGTATGTGGTGGTTGTTTATCTTTGACTACTGTATGTAAATTTACCCGGGAAGTCACAGAAGGCAAAGATAATGCTGGCGTTGACTACGACGTCATTCTCTATACCTCCTCCCATCCTCCCTCTTCCTTTTCCGGGTAGTTTGCGTTCAGTCGCTTCTCGTTGCTTTCTGAACAACCGGCACGTGTGCTATTTATGATGGCAGACGCGGGGCAGTCTGCATCCAAATCGCCCGCAGCATTGTTTCGAACTTGGCGTGCGGAATTGCGTACTACATCCGTTACATCGCCACAGAGTCGACTACAGTGCTCCACCTTTACACATTTTTCATGTTCGCTCTCATGGGCGCACCCCCATCCCCCTAGTACGGGTTCCCTCACCGGATGTCTTAGCCAATCCCCGAGCTTCTGGCTTTATTGACCTTTAGTCATTTGACCCTTTCACCACTACATCCGGTTTATTCCATCCACGGATAGCGTCTCAAGCAAGGATACAGATAAGTAACCTTAATACTTTCGATGTAGTAGTGTCTTTCGGTGTATTTGTTAGTCTATGTTTGTTTGTTTGTTCTGTGCTGACGAAGGCTTTGGCCGCAACGTCCATTTTGTTTCTTGTAGTCGTGCTTTAGTAAAGCTCACAATCTACTTGTCGTTTTTCGGTGATTCATTCATTGCTTTTTAAGCTTTACTGCAGTTCCCCTTATTCTTGTTGACCACTGATCAGTACACAGAACTATGATGTAACATGCACGTGAAACATGGACATTAAGCAAAAAAGCTGAGAAAACTAATGACACAGGGAAATGTGGTTTCTGGGAAAACTGCCCATAATATCATGGACGGGCAGAACAGCTATTGTGATAGTTTTACAAGAAACCAATAAAAAGTATAAAATAGAGAAATTATAAGCAAACAGTCAAGATGTTTTAGGCACAGTAGGATTACAAAGGATGCACAGATGCCATTTTTTCTCTTAGACGATAGGCTACCGTCTTTGACTTGGGACGTAAATTACAAGTACCTCTGAAGTCGCAGTGGGTTCGCCTGATGGCGAGGGACAATGTTAATTGGAAAAGCTAAACCACCCGCAAAATGCAGTCCAGCATTACTAGAAGTAGTGTGTAAAGATTACGCTTAAGTTCAAAGCGTGCGAGCGCAAAATAAACTGTGTTTGATTAAATAAGTTCAAGCAGTCTATATTGTTGAAATACATAGTGTCTATTAGTATATTAGTTACAGTATGTTTGTTTGTTTGTTTGTTTGTTGTTTGTTTGTTTGTTTTCATTAATGTTATATGTAGTAAAGTATTTGTTTTTGGCATTCCTGCAAGAATGCCGAAATAGAAAACAACATCAAAGATTTCTACAAACCTAGGAAGGTTCAGTGGTCCAGCACAGTGTGCAGCCTGCAACATGCGCACAGGCCAACTCAGCATTGTACTCACTACAGAATTGTGTGAACTTTTGATGGAACGGCAGCGAAACCACTGAGACTCGGCGGTAATTCAAACCACTGTGCAGTTGACCATCAGAAAAGTGTAGGAAGAGATACTTGCCATGGCTACTTTGAAAGCTAAGCCACAGTACAAAGTAATAAGGAATTTAACTATAAGTACCTGGACTAGCGGTAAAATCACAATCGTTGGCCATGCGATCTGATTCTACAATCACTGTTCTTCACCTCATACGATCACCAGTGTCTCAGATTAGATCTCTGCTCTTGTCGTTATTATACCATTTGGCAAAGCCATCGAGGTATGTGCCTCTTTGTCTCTCTGCAGTTATTGTCATAATAACTTTACCAGTTGTCACTGTGTGTTTTTGTTTTTTTGAGTTTATTAGTGTAAAACATGTTTGCATCTAACCGATTTCAAATGATAACATTATAGGACACAGAGGATTAAAGCAAGAAATGGAATATAGTGGCTGCTTGTGACGACCTCATGGTGGAACATTGGGTGTTAAGAAATGCGTAAAATTAAAAGATAAACCAGAACATGGATATGACGTTAATCTGCGTTAACCCACATTTCCTATTTCCTCAACAGAGTATATTATCATCAACCACCTCTTGCCCAACCCTCTCTCCCTATCCTTCTTCTTCTTTCGTTCGCTTGAAATATGTCTATAACTGCAATGTTGTCTCTTGTATGAATGTACCTGTCCTTTTTTAGTTCACTCAGCGGTCCATAGAGTTTATCTTCCATTGTCGACTCTCTAGACCAGAAGGTTTGCCTAGATATGTTATATTTTGGCAGTCTTGGATTATGTGCTCTGCTGTCTGCGACGCCAATCCACATGTGCACACGGCTGATTCACCAATCTTAAATTGTGTATACATGTCGTTGCGTAATCTATTGCGTCCTGTTCTGAGGCGCAGAATAATGACTTGTTCTGGTCTATCCATAACGTGGTAGTCGTCTTGAGCAGGTTTTGATGGCTTTCTGACTGATTTGATCATTCTTTTCTTTTGGTGGTATGTGACGGGCACATCAGGATGTTCTTATTTTGCTCCTTCCTTAGCCAGTCGATCAGCTCTGTCATTTCCGGGTAATCCGCAGTGGGTTGGTATCCACTGTATGGTGGCCTTATGCTGACTGCTAAGTTCAGAAATTAGTGTCTTTAGTACTGGCAATTTCCCAGACATCTTCTACTTTCATCCATGCTGTTCCCGAAAGTCATAACAGCGCAGTGGCTAGCACGGGGGGGGGGGGGGGGGGGGTTGTTTTGTTTTTTTTTAACATCACAAATAGACTGTTTACGAGAAATCAAACCTCTTTCTCTGGCTGAATCTTGTACTTCTTATACCACGTTTGGTGCTTGCAGCAAGTGTCAAATATCAGAAACGGCAAGCACAGGGCGAAGTAGAACAGAACAGACAGAGCTACTGGAAATATCGGCGAGTGAATGTAATCTTCGTAGCCCAGTCGAAGGTCCCACAGTGGCTGTGAAAATTTCATAGAATTAGTTGATACAATCTTTGACTTCATGGTATGATTGTGTGAAATTTACTATAGGTTTCCACTGAATTTGTTAATACAATCTTGGACTTCATGGCTTGATTGGGTGATATCTTCTTCTTCTTCTTCGTTCATCCAGAGTTTTTTTGTTTTTTTTCGGATGTGATTGCGTTGTGCCTGTTTACAGCAAAGCTGCGTTCTTGCGCCGTTAGGCCGACACATCCTACTTCTGCGGGAATTTGTTGACCGGATTAACCATCCCGGGGGGTGATATGTTCTATATGTTTCCTTATACTTAGTTGATACAATCTGTGACTTCATGGCGTGATTGTGTGATATGTTCTATAACTTTCCATAAAATTATACGATACAATCTATGACTTCATGGCATTACAGTGTCATATATTCTCTAAATTTTCATATAGTTAAATGTTCATGGCCAGATTTTATGATATATTTTATAAGTTTCCACATAAGTGCTTAGTGTTTTATAGACTGTGCTCGTACACCCCTTGTATTAATTTTTTTTTCGCACATCCTATTTACAGGACATCGCTGTTAACATCAGCATTTTACAGCTGTTGTTGATGTCTTGGCAAGTTTTCAGTTCAGTAGTTTACCATTGCTGTCTGAACGACTGGCTCCCATATCAACACGTTAAAACTCAGCGTGACGGGGTCTGCTTCAAAATATATCACAGTTGTGTTTAGAGCGCAGGCGAGAGGGCTCACGAATCGCGTCCGCAAACTCTTCGCCACGGATACCGGCTGGTATTAATTATATGAACAAAACGGGAGCACATTATGGAGATGTCCTAATGCAACGAAAATGATCTATTACAAAGATATGCTTACACTTGATATTATGATTTTCACAACGTTCCTCTTTGTAATGACCCATTGAGTGAACCTAAAGAGATAGGTAAGCTTGTCTGCAGGCTCGCTGGTCATGGGTTCAAATTAGCATGCAGGCGGGTATATTTTTTAAATTGACCCAGGCTCGCAAGTTAACCCAGACTAAAATGGCTACCGGGAAAAGTCTTTAGAAATGAAAAGGGCCGGGTGACATTGACCTCATGACCCGTGGAATGCTGAAAGGTCTATAAATATATACGTTTACCGTCACATCGTCACATTATGTATATTGTAGTATTATGTCGTCATCATCATAATGTGCCACGCTGATAAGCGTAGGCAGTCATGTGTCGCCATTTCACACGATCAATAATGTCATGAATCAACTCAGTGTTCTTGTCTCGACCATACCAAGCCATCCAGGTATTTGCCACTCTTCACATCCAAACAAAAGCACAGGACTTACGTAGCACTTCCAACACACTTTTTTCTCGTTGCAAATGACATAATTTTATTGGTCAGTATGTTTTCCAAAAGGCTACCTTCGCCATGGCGATTTTTATTCTAATCTCTCCAAGGCAACTCCCGTCAGATGTTATGACTTTTCCAAGACAAGATAATTGTGCCGATTTACTAGTTTAAGAATATTAGTATTTTTGTATATTACATTGTTGTATTTCCTTCGTCCTAGTGACGACCATAATCTGTACGTGCGTGCGTGCGTGCTTAGGTAGGTAGGTAGGTAGGTAGGTAGGTAGGTAGGTAGGTAGGTAGGTATGGTATGGATGGATGGATTGATGGATGGATTGATGGATGGATGAATTGAAGGATGGATGGATTGATGGGTGGATGAGAGAGAGAGAGAGAGAGAGAGAGAGTGTGTGTGTGTGTGTGTGTGTGTGTGTGTGTGTGTGTGTGTGTGTGTGTGTGTGTGATTGTGTGTGTGTGCATGCATATTGTGATGTTTTGTAAGCAGACACATTACCTGTAAAAATCGAGCCTCTGTCATCTGCTGAGGCGCATCATTGCCTTCAGAGAAATTGCTAGCGCCTCAGAACAGAATGGTTAATAGGAGAGTTATCCATTGCTGTCTGGCCTAGTGGTTTAGTCTAGCTGCCTGCAAAGGTAAACCAGGTATATGAATGACAATGTATTGTATTATTGGGATGTCAATAAAGAAGCTTGTAGAAGAGGTGACAAGAACAAAGTGTATTATCGCCGTTGTGTGGTTACATTTTAATGGTAAAGACAACCTTGTACACCACGCTGCGACCTCCAGTCTGTCTCGCCCCAAGTAATTGTCACTGTCAATTTACATGTATCTGAGACATCAATAATTAACGTATTCACTGCAGTATGCACCTAACGAGATGTAGCGAAATATACCAGGCAATAAATGCTGCAACCGATTGTTTGTGTCTTCAAAGTATAACCTGTCAGGGATAGAAGGGAGTACGGTTAATACAACAGCTACATAGTATCAGTTAAAGGCAACAACTATACTGTTTCTTCTCTTCTTAATTTTCTTCTTTTGCTTCTTCTGCCTTTAGGATTTGTAGCGGAGTTCAGCCAACAACCACGCATGCCAAGCCCTTTGCAGACTAGTTAACTCTTGGTTGGGTGTTGGCAGATTTTTGTTTATCTCATACGTTACCAATCTCACATCAACCCTCTTTAGTCGCCTTTTGCGACATGCACGCTAAGTCCCAGTATTGGGAGCCGAGAAAGCGTAGTGGCTAAACGCTCGCCTGCCGGCCCAGTTGTTATGAGTTCAAATCTGCATCGGACCGGCTTTCTGAAATTGATCAAGGCTCGCAGGTCGACACAGCCTAATATGCTTACCAGAAGATACTACCGCGGCTTCGTGACATGCCTGAGTCAGCTGTCAATTACATGTAAATCTGTATCCTAAATTATGTAAGAACAAATCAAATGTAAAACTGTATCCACAAATTGTTCTATAATCAAATGTAAAATCTGTACATCTCACAGTAAAACGTAAAGGGCCCTTTGTCCTGTCCTTAAAGTGCATTTGGCATATGGCGCTAGCCTCATATATTAATAAACCAATCGGCACTCGATGGGCGATGTGGTCAAATTCATGCTGGCCGCGTTTGCTTCCCAGAACATTTCCTGATACGCAGTGTAGGCAGGGACGACTTGGGAGCCCAGTCCTTTATTGTTGTTTTTTTCTTCAATTCCCTACCTTGCAGTGGATTTGAACACATTACCACCAGACCGTTAGGCAGGTGTACTAGCCGCTGTTCTAGTGTAGTCCCTATACATTTCGCACGGCAATGCTTGTTTCAATATCACAAGAAAATCGAGATACATTATATAAACTCCCCATGGAGCAATCACAACAGGAGTTTTCAAATCATTATAAGAAGCAGTCTCCATTCCACGAATGGTTACAGTCGCTTTATCTCCTTGACACTCCAAGGTAGCTAGCTCACTTTGATCATGACTCCTGGGAGTCTTTCTACTATTGTAGTTTCATACCTTGAAAGTGAGTTATAAAAGACTCGGTAATAATATGGTCCCATTACCACAACGCTGTGTGCCGACCCTGTCTTCAAACTGCGCTCTCGCAGGGGCGTCACTAGGGGGGTGCGGGGGGTGCGGGCCGCACCGGGTGACACCATCAAGAGGTGACACCAAAATAAAAAAATTGCAAATTTGACAAAGCAGACATAGCAAAATAACAAAAATTTAACTTTGTCCGAGTTTGTCGAAGCTCTTTATTTATGTTTTACCTGAAGTATTGAAGTTATATTGTTCAATTTGTTTTCTTTCTTATGTCCTTATTAACTTTTTGACTTATTTTACAAACATTACTATATGCGATTATATATGGTACAGGAACACTCGGAAGAAGACCATGGTGAAAGTCTAGAGGGGTGACACCAAGAGTTTACCGCACTGGGTGACACCAACCCCAGTGACGCCACTGCGCTCTCGGATACGAGCATCATAAATCAGAGTAATTTACAAACTTTGTAACTGCGGCTTTATATAATACTACGGACATTGTCGCTATGCAAGCATCTTCGTATCCCGTCTTTGTCTCCAATCATAACTTAGATATCCAGCAATTTCTACACAAAGATACTTTCCACATTAAACCACTTACAATCAGCTTTGCTGTAGAAAGCACATTATCATACTGGAATTAACAACAATTGACTTTCTATAGTATAACCTGCAAATCTTACAAATTTCAACTTTTTTTTGTTGGCAATTTCAGTTTTTTAAGCAACCTCTTCTATCAATTTTATTTCTGCTAACAGTTATAATCTATAACACACCTAGCACGTACTGTTAACATACATTGCCAGGTAACACAGTTGTGGTCCTGACTGTTCGATTCAGCTCAACATGCACTTTAATGTTATGCAAGTAACTCACATTCTACTGTATAAACACACGAGACCAATTTAAAAAGAACTACGAGTCACAGCTCATACCAGATGTTTATGTTCCTAGGCCCAGAAGGGCAACAATTGCGCCCAATAATATCTTTGCTGGTCTGTTATCTCCTAGTCCTAATATGAACGAGTATACTGATATCCTCGGTAATATGGTCTCATTACCACGTACTTGGTAAGCTGCCACCACGTGGCGATGTGATAAACGTGCATATTTTCAGTCACTATTTCGCCATTTTGAACAAATGTGGTTACTATTGCAAACTACTCAATTTATAGAAGAATGTTTAAAATATGCGATAATTATATGTCCATTTGTGTAACATTATCAGGTTTCAAGGATAACACTCTATATACTCGATGTTCAACAATATCGTAGAGCGTAAAATTTTCACATTTGACTCGTAGCCCAAAATATATGGTGTATTGTTAATTACTGTGGCGGTTTTGAAAATATTGCCGTTCCAAGTTTTGTATTCACCCTCTGTGAACTCACGCAACATAAAAAGTAAATGCTGGGAATGTGAGCAATAAACAGATATCAGTAACGTCGCAGGGAAGATGCGGTGTAATTATTTGTTTCCCTTGTATTACTGCTTTTACTCGCGTGATGTTTGATTTCTTCAAGGTTTCCTTCACTACATCTAGGCAACTATTCCTAGGTCGTCCTCTCACTTTGTATTCCAAATGTTCTCATGTTCTTCTTTTTCTTTCGTTCGCTTGAAATATGTCTATAACTGCAATGCTGTCTCTTGTATGAATCTAACAGTCTTTTTTAGTTCACTCAGCGGTCCATAGAGTTTATCTTCCACTGTTGTCTCTCTAGGCCAGAAGGTTCGCCTGGATATGTTGTAGTTTTGGCAGTCCTGGAGTATGTGCTCTGCTGTCTGCGACGCCAAACCACAAGTGCACATGGCTGAGTCACCAATCTTGAATTTGTATACATGTGGTTTCGTAATCTATTGTGTCCTGTTCTGAGGCGCAGAAGAATGACCTGTTCTGGTCTGTCCATAACGTGGTAGTCGTCTTGAGTAGAGTTTGGTGGCCTTCTGACTGATTTGATCATTCTTTTCTTTTGGTGGAATGTAATGGGCACATCATGCTGTTCTTCTTTTTCTCCTTCCTTAGCCAATCGATCAGCTCTGTCGTTTCCGGGTACTCCACAGTGGGATTGTATCCACTGTATGGGACCTTATGCTGACTGCTAAGTTCAGAAAGTAGTGTCTTTAGAACTGGTAATTTCCCAGACAGGAGTGCCTCTATTACTGCCTGCTTGCTTGCTTGTGTTCGTTGGCTTGAGCTCCAACGCGAAGTCCTGTATGACGGATGAAGACATCCTGTTGTCCAACATCAGTGTGATGTCATACAGGACCTGAGGTTTGCGTGAGTATCCGTTGTCCCATGTCTGGCTTATTGGTGTGAAGACTGGTGGTTCCTCTCCGTACAGGCAGACACTCTCCGACTTCGGAGGAATCGGCGATGCTACTGACTTTAGCCAGGACCCCGAAGGGACCTGTTGCCCAGGACGCTCGACGAGGACGCGTCAGTAGGTCTTGGCCAGTATATAACCCGGCCCTGGTGCCTTGGAAACACATCTGCGTCCCGCCTCTATTATTGATTTTGCATCTGTCAATAGCACCACAGGTTGTCTACCATTGCGGGTATTTTGTTATTTCTCTATTGCTATCTTGATTGCCTCAATTTAAGTATCATAGTTATGGCAGTACTTTCCTGTTGGAACTCTGGCCGTGTCCCTACTATTATTTGGGTATTCTATATATACTCCCACTCCTCCATTTCGAATAGGATTTTGCGCTGATCCATCTGTGTAGACTCGGATCTAGAGATCCTGTGGGTATTCGTCATCAAGGAAGCTGAGAGTGGCTGTTCTGCGCTGTACACTGTTCTGTTCTTCCTTGTTAAATATTCCTCTCACTTTTGTCTGGATTTGTAGCTATAGTCTATGTTCATCTTTCCATGGAGTTCGCTCTGGAATAGTTTTCAGTGGGATACCAACTGTGGGAAGTTCGGTGGTTTCTCTGTAGAGTCGTTTGGCCTGGTGGATAAAACTACTTCTTTTCAACCGCCCGATGGCTAAGTTTTCAAATCGGTTCTTCATTATTGTTGTTTGTCCATCAAGAATGATGATGACCATTCATTTCATCCAGTGGGGTTGAAAGTATGGAGCCGTGAGTTCTAAAATGGCTGATAAGGCCTATTTTGGCTCGAAATGTTCTTTGACAATATGAACAAAGAATGCTTGGCGTTTCTGGAGGAGGATTTTCTGCAGTGGTTTTTCTGTTCTGTCTTTTCTTCACAGCTCTTGCAGTCCTGGTTGCCTCACAAGTGACTGCACCCTTGCGTAATGATGCACGCCACGAATTTCGGTCTCTGGCTGCATTCTCCCAGATGTCATGATGAATTCCAAAAGCATTCAGTGAGATTTTCAGAGTGTCTTTAAAGCGTTTCCTCTGGCCGCCTTGGGAGCGTTTACCACAACGCAACTAGACATAAAAAATTCGTTTAGGGAACCTGTGATCTGGCATGCGAGTCAAGTGACCAGCCCAGCGAATCTGATTCTTCATTAGTAGATTGTGGATACTGGGCATGGACGCTCTTTCTAGGACTTCAGTGTCTGGGATCTTGTCTTGCCATTTAATCTTCAGTAACTTCCTAAGGCAGACTGTGTGGAAGTAGTGATATATGACGGTCGATGAAGAATGACTTGCGCGATGAATTGGAATAAAGTGAGGAAGAGTTGTGCAATTCGTCGACCTCACTCTCTCGCCTGAGACCATCTGAATCCAGTGGCAGGACAAGTCGAGACGACTGGAGACGAATACAGGTGCAGTGGATGACCAGGGCTCTCTACGTGCCTTGCCGTGCTCGTTATGTTCCACAACGCTTGCAGGTAAACGCCGTCTTGCCCGTTGAATCGGGAATGATTTCTTCCGCGCATTCTGTCGGATCCTGTCTTCACATGCTGGGTAGGCACACCCTACTTCACCGCTTGGTTTGACACCAAATCGGCTACCCGCGCCTGGTTTAGCCAGCCTCTCACAGCTGTTGCCCGGGGGGTGGCCGATGTCGCATGCTGACAGCTACTAGGAGCCACAGGCGTGAGCTGGGTGTCAGGCTTGGACCAGTGGGGGATAGGTCCTGAAAAGGACATGAGAGTCATCCTTACCAAAGGTGCTACCAATGCCTGACACCCCGTACCCATAAGGTGGCCTGGCAAGCTGAGGAACTTGTCTGCATGTATTAGTGTTTTTGTATCTCTGCGTTCTCTCAGTGCTTGTGTCCTCCCCATTTTCTCCATTGCTACTATAGGGGTTGATCTCATCCCTCCTGTGATGACTCTTAGAGCTTGACTTTGCACCTTGTCCAGCTCTTGTAGTGTGGTTTATGATGCTGAACACCACGCAGTTGACCCGTATTCCAGGTGTGGTTGTATGCTCTGTTGATAAACTTTGCTAAGTATTTTCCCACTGGCTCCCCAAGTGGTTCCACTTAGCTTTCTCAGGATGGCTATTTTCCTTCTGGCTTTTGCTACTGCTTTGTTGATGTGTTTTCTCCATGTCAGCCTGCCATCAAATGTTCATGTAGAACGCTCTAGATGCTGATTTATCTTGTTCCATTCTAGCGAACCATTCAATTGTGTGTATGTGTGTGTGTGTGTGTGTGTGTGTGTGTGTGTGTGTGTGTGTGTGTGTGTGTGTGTGTGTGTGTTCTATCCTTCTTCTTCTTCTTCTTCAGCTTTCCGAGCCATTGAGGTTCTTTGCTGCAAATACAATCCGTCTCCATTCGTCTCTCTGGTGGACCTTCTCTTGCCAGTCGTTGATTCCAAGTGCTTGTAGGTCTGTACATGTATTATCTCTCCACCGTCTTCTTGATCTACCTCGGGGTCTACGGTCATTTATTTCCAGATTGTAAACGAGTTTTGTTTCCCTATTATCTTCCATTCTTTCTATATGCCACAGCCATTGTAGTCTATTAGCCTTCATGATACCAGTGATTAGCGGGGACTTAAACAGATCATAAATGTCTTTGTTACTTCTTCTTTTCCACTCTCCACTTTGTGTATCCCTAATGGGTCCAAAGATGCGTCTTAAAATTTTGTTCTCAAAGGTTTGTAACAAGGCTTCGTCTCCTTTCGTTGTACTCCAGATTTCAGAGCCATACAGCACAACTAGTCTGATCAGTGTTTTGTATATTGTGATTTTGGTGTTACGAGATAGCGCCTTTGATTTTAGTAGATGTTGTAGTGCATAGTATATCTTATTTCCAGAGTTGATTCTAGTTTGTATTTCTTCCCTTATGATGTTGGAGCAGTTGAAGATTGTACCCAGGTATTTGTATGTTTCCGTTCTTTTAATGGTCATATTATCTATTTGTATGTGGCCAGAGTTTTTAGCCATTCCGTCTCTTGAAATTACCATATATTCTGTCTTATCTTGGTTGATAACCAGCCCCATCTGTTGGGCTTTTTCCTTTAAGTGAGTCAATATTTCCAATGTCTTTTGTTCACTTTGCCCTATAATATCTATATCATCTGCATAACCAAGCAGCTTGGATGTTCCTCCAATATCACATTCCTCCTTTATCTTCCTTACAACTTTCTCTAGAGCCAGATTGAAGAGTAGCGGCGATAGTGCATCACCCTGTTTCAAGCCAGATGTTATTTGGAAGGGGTCTGATTTCCTGCCTTTATATGTTACTATATTATAAGTATCTTCCATGCATAGTCTGGTCATGTTGATTAACTTCCTTGGTATTCCAAATTCCTGCATAGCATTCCATAGACTATTCCTATGGACACTATCATAAGCCTTTTTAAAATCCACAAAAATGTTATGGAGATCTCTTTTATATTCCCAATGTTTCTCGGCTATTTGTCGTAAGATAAATATCTGATCTATTGTTGATCTGTTTTGTCTAAAACCCGCCTTGTAGTCACCTAATATGTCTTCTGAATATGGTTTTAGTCTATTTAGTAATACTGCAGGATAGTATCTTATAGCTTGTGGACAGTAGTGATATTCCTCTATAATTTCCACATTGGAACTTGTCTCCTTTCTTAAAGATAGGTATCAATAATGACTCTTTCCAGTCATGGGGTAATTCTTCTGTCCTCCAGATTTTTATTATTAGTTCGTATAGCTTTAGATGTAATGCATGGCCACCTGCCTTTATAAATTCAGCAGCAATTCCATCAGTCCCAGTTGCCTTATTGTTTTTAAGTCGTGTGATTACATATAGGATTTCTTCAAATGTAGGTTCTTCAATTTGTGGTTCGCATGTTAGAACCTCTTCCTGTGGGAAAATGTTACTTGGAGCTTCACAATTTAGTAATTCAATAAAATATTCTTTCCATGTGTTGCACATTTCCTCATTGGTATTTATCATATTCCCATTTTTGTCTTTTAAACCATATGTGTTTTGTTGGTGCCCTCGTTTCATTGACTTCAGTTCTTTAAAAAATTTTCTGGATTCATTTTTCTGGTGATTAGTTTCCATATCTTTGATTATATTACTCATATATTCTCGCTTCTGCTGTCTGACTATTTTTGTAGCCTCTTTACATTCATTTCTATAATGCTCTTCCTTTTGGATGTTATTGATGTCATTTAACCATACATGTCTGGCATTCTTCTTCCTAATGACTGCTTCTTCACATTTTTGATTGAACCATATGTTCTTTCTATGCGTGGTTAACACACCGAGACATTCTTCTGCGGTAGATTGAATTGTATTCTTGATGTTCAACCAAGTTTGGTCAACGTTTTCCTCCGAAGGGTTTTGCAGAGTTTCAAGTTTACATTTTATTTCATCTGTAAATTTCTCTTTGACCGTAATGTCTTGTAGTTTTTCTCTGTTATATGTTGGGTGTAATCTTTGTAATTTAGTATAGAAAGTTCTCTTAAGTTTTATTTTTAATTTTGCTCCAACGAGGAAGTGGTCACTGTGGCACTCAGCTCCTCTATAACTTCTGACTTGTTGTATGTTTGATGCATTTCTGTTGTTAAATAAAATGTGATCTATTTGATTATAGGTTCTCTTGTCACATGATTTCCAAGTTTGTTTGTGTATATCCTTTCTTTGTAGTCTGTTACTGCTAATCTGCAGTCCTTTGGCTTCTGCCAGGTTGATGACTCTCCATCCATTATCATTTGAAGTTGTATGTAGGCTTTCCATACCGGCCACTTTTTTATTAGTTTGCTCTCTACCTATTTTTGCATTGAAGTCTCCCAGCACAATCAGGATGTCCTGTTTGGGGGTTTCTTCTATGACATCTTCCAGATCATTATAAACGTCTTCTTTAATATCATCTTCTTTCTCTTCAGTAGGTGCATGTACATTAATCATCGTTATATTTTTCCATTTACCTTTTATTCGTAATTTACTAATCCTGTCATTAAAAGCTTTAAAGTTTAAAACGTTCCCCCATAACTCTTTTTTGATGACAAATCCTGTTCCTAATTCATGTTTATTAAGGGTGTTTCCTCCATATACTATAATCATTCCATTTTGCTCTAAAGTACCCTCTCCTGGCCACCTTATTTCTTGAATTGCTGTTATATCCATTTGATATTCAACCAGCTCCCGGGTTAGTTCTTCGGCCGCTCCAGCTCGATATAGTGTCCGTACATTCCATGTTCCAAATCTCAAAAGTCCTTTAACGTTCCAAGGTCGTTGTCCAGATAAGTCAGTCCGATATCGAGGCTCATGTATTTGTTTCGTAACAAAGAAAGGTTTTTACAAAGGTGGGGATGTTAACCCCACGCTTCAAGCACCAACCTGGAGGACCAGGATGTTTCTGTTTGTCTGTTCTCTACCCTTTAACCTGTCCAACTTGGGAGGCCCTGCTGGTAGCTACGCTACCGCCGGCATAGCTCTCAGGGTCATTGAGAAACTCAAGCTCCCCCACCACGACAAGGTGGAAACACCATCGGGGGAGTGTGTGTTCTATACAGTCAGTAATAGGTGTTATCCCTATACGTCTCGTAAGTTATGATAAAGTGATGAAACAATTATGCAATGTTAAAAACCATTGATACTTATCTGAACTAACAATACCTTTATACCTTTATCCATCCATTCAGCCATTCAGCAGCCATCCATCCATCCATCCATCCATCCATTATCCATCCATCCATACATCCAGTCTGTCTGTCTGTCTGTCTGTCTGTCTGTCTGTCTGTCTGTCTGTCTGTCTGTCTGTCTGTCTACCCACCCATCTGATTCACCTGTATATCGGTCTGTCTATCTGGCTTTCTACTTTCCTGCTTGTTTGTGCTTATGCCGGTCTCGTTTTCTGTCTGTATCTCTGTCTGTCTGTCTATACATCCATCCGTGTCTTCGGTACTGTTACTTATCTGTCGGTTCATGCATGCATTTGACTTACACGCCACTGATTTTTTTCTACCACACCACAGTTGACAATCTCACGATAACTTTGTTATGTAACTGTGAGGTCTGTAAAACTATACCGAGTATTTGCCCTATTCACGTTATCAGATGTCCGATACCTGAACTACCTAGTTACTTGGTCTACTTTGAATTAACCGATTAGCGCATTGTCAGGGGCATAACAAAACGACACATTAAAACGAATTGCCTATGTTGTGGGTGTTACGAAGACCAGACTCACTAAGTACAGCCACACTTATAAGTTCAGTATCATAATATTAAAACGTTTAAAAAAAACGTATATTCTAAACAGTTTTTACATGTCTTAATTACTAGCCTATTTGATACTAGGTATCGTCGCTTCAGAGGTCACAGGTTGTGAGAATTATGTATGTATGTATATATATATATATATATATATATATATATATATATATATATATATATATATATATATATATATATATATTGCCCTGGCCATGCGGGGGTGCGGGGGGGGATGAACAGGCTGATAGACTGGCATGAAATGCACCTCTTGGTGGCAGATTGCCTATGGACAAGGGGGAGATGGTCGTGCTCTTGTCGGACGAGGTGGAGAAGGCGGGGGAACAGATTGAGAACCTGTATGTGGAAAGAATGAGATTGCGGGGGGTCAGCAGGGGTCCTGGAAGAATCTCAAAACTGAGAGGGAAGACCAGGAAAACTTTAAATCAGATAGCGGTGGGAACGATTAGTAGTTTCAATCATCGCTGGCTGTTGAAAGAGGGGGGGAGCACGTATGGGAATGTCCTGAGTGCAGTGATGTCGGTTCTTAACTCAACTCAACTCAACAACTTAACTTGATACTAGGTAAAGATAGTCATATGTCAAATATTGCCTTTGTGACGTACCGTGTTAGACCCTTACATATTCTGTGCCATGGTATAATGGGCTGGGGTGGCCAGTTCTCTCTTCGTTACATTTCTTTTTCTGGCAATTCTCAGAATATTCTACCTCCTCCTCCCACCCCCACTTTTTATCGACCAATCGGGTGGTTTGATCAATATATCTCCTGCCGCCTACTTTTCCAAGATATTTTCTGGTACCAATTTCAGGATAGGTCGACTTGGGAGACCAGATCAATGTTAACAATCTAACTCAGTGCGAATTCGAGCCCATGACCAACAATCAAGAACGTAAATGTGTAGTCCGGGGCTCAATTCTGTCTTCTACCAAGTTTG